>APFE030828820.1:25100-91343 GCA_000404065.3 Pinus taeda | reverse complement strand
AGGGTAAAAGATATTCTAGAGGAGCATAGGATTGATGTGTTCATAGGGATTTTAAAGGATAACATCCAACATGAGGTTCACCTTTGGGAACTTGATTCATTGGAGAAGGAATTCAGGTTGGCAAGAAAAATGGAAAGCAAAATTATGGCAATAAGAAAGCATACCACTCACAACTATAAATATGGAAGTGTTGTTGCTCCTAGCCTTTCATCACCTACAAGGTTGACACCACAACAATTGGAAGAAAAAACAGAAAATGGGCTTTGTTACAATTGTGATAGAAAATACACTAAAGGTTAGAAGTGTGTTGAGAAGAAATTAATTTACATAGATGGGGAAGAGGAGTAAGAAAATGAACAAGAAACTTCAAAAGAAGAGGATATACACCAGGAACCAATCCTAGAGAAAGAATAAATGAATTTAACCATATCTTGTAATGCATTGACAAGAATTACCACTCTTGAAATTTTCAAGATATAAGGGCATATCAAGAAGAAAAAGGGAATAGCTTGATTGATGTGGGTAGTACCCATAATTTTATTCATTGCAAGATAGCCAAGGAATTGAATTGCTTCCTATATCCAACACCAAAGTTTCAAGTGATGGTTGAAAATGGAGGAACCATAAATTTCTCTGGAAAGTGCCATAATATCAAGATATCCATTGGCAAATATGTCTTGAATAGTCCAATGCTTTCCATTCCAATGGGTGGTGTAGATGTTGTACTAGGAGTCTAATAGCTACAATCTTTGGGTACAATAACTTTTAATTTTCAAGAACTTTTCTTGAAATTTTTTTGGGAAGGAAAGGAAGTTGAATTAATGGGTATTGTAGGGAAATTTGGAAATATAGTCAGCCCTAACAACACGACAAAGCTTCTAAAGAAATAAAAACAGGGTGTAATTGCACAATTATGTTCACTAGAGGTTCCCACATCGAAATCATCTATTTCTCCATATCTCCAAAATGTTTTGGAAAATCATTCCAAGGTATTTGAGACTCCCAAAGGCCTCCCACCTATTCGTGATCATGATCATGCTATGAATTTGATTCCAAGAAGTGTTCCCCCAAACATCAGGCCTTACAGATATCCATATTCCCAAAAGAGTGAAATTGAACGTATGGTTGTAGAAATGCTAGAGGTTGGTATAATTCAACCTAGTCAAAGTTATTTCTCTACTCCAGTGGTATTGCTACACAAGAAGGATGGATCCTGATGCATGTGTTCAGATTATAGGGAGCTCAACAAGCTTGCTATTAAAGATAAATTTCCCATTCCTGTCATTGATGAATTATTGGATGAATTACATGGAGCAATTTACTTCACCAAGTTGGATCTTTGTTCAAGATATCATCAAATCAGAACAAAGACTGAAGAGATTCCAAAAACAACATTTACAACTCATGAGGGTTATTATGAATTTTTTGTCATGCCTTTTGGCCTTACCAATGCACCTTCTACATTTCAATGTTTGATGAATTCCATTTTCAAACCCTTCCTTAGAAAATTTGTGTTAGTGTTTTTTGATCATATAATAATCTAAAACAAGTCTTGGAAGGATCATGTTCAACATGTTGACAGGGTGCTCAAACTATTGGAGGAGAAATAATTATATGCAAAAATCTCTAAATGTTTCTTTGGGGTACAAGAGGTGGAATATTTGGGTACTCAGTTAGCTCATAGCTCATCTTACCATCCTCAATATGATGGGCAAACTAAGATAGTGAACAAATGTTTGGAAGGATATCTTTGTTGCTTTGTATCTGATAAACAAACACAATGGGTCAAGTGGTTTCCTATGGTTGAATGGAGGTATAACACTTCCTTCCATAGTGCAGCAAAAATGACCCCATTTATGGAACTTTATGGATATCACCCCCGCCCATCACATCATATTTAAAAGAAAATTCTAAGGTTCAAGTAGTAGAATATCACATCGAGCATCAACAACAAGTTCTCAAACTATTAAAGGATAACCTCACTTTGGCGCATAATAGAATGAAACAAAAGGAAGATCAACATCGCAATGAAAGAAGTTTTGAGGTAGGTGACTGGGTATTTCTATGACTACAGCCATACAAACAAATGCCCCTCAAGCAAGCTAAGAAGGATAATAAATTATCACCAAAGTATTATGGTTTGTACAAGGTTTTACAAAAGATTAGTACTATGGCATACAAATTGGAGCTTCTTGCATCTTGTCGAGTACACCCAATTTTCCCTATTTCATACTTAAATAATGTTATAGGTGATAAGATCCCAGTTCAAACAATATTGTCAGAACTTGACGAGGAAGGAAAAATCATATTGGAACCGGAAGCAGTCACAAAAACAAGAAATTGACAGCTTCAAAATTGATCAATTTTAGAGTATCTCATCAAGTGGAAAAACTTACTCGTTGTTGATTCCACATGGGAGGATGAGAATTTTATATAGATGCATCCAAAACTACTCAAGCATTGAGGACAACAATTTTTGAAGGAGAGGGGAATGTTAGGTCCCTACACTACTAGTGTAGCCCCTTATTGTTATTAGTGCAACCCCCTTGTTGTATTATTGTGCCCATATAGTCCCCATGTTGTTATTATTATGCCCCATAGAAGGCCATTATTGTTATTGTTGTGCCCCTACAATATTATTGTTATGTAGGCTTTGATTGTATTGGGACCCCTTAGATTCTTATATATAAAAAGGAGGCCTTGTCATTTGTACATCAAAGAATTGTTCACTTGTGTAATGTGAAGGAGGTTTCCCTCTCGAAGAGGCTGGTTTTTAAGTCGTTGATCTATCTTTTCTATCTTTTTGTGAGCTGGTTTCATAACAAATTTAGATCTCCCACTTAAGGAATTATTTTTGTTTATGTTTCGGGACAATCCTTGTACATACAAGGCATCTCTATTCTAGCTCTCCATTTTTTTCCATCTCATCTCCTCTAAGAACAAGGATGAGACTATTTCATCAAACTTTAAGGTAGTTGTACTATTACCTATAGCAAAAATCAAACTATCCCACGAATATGGTGGAGAACACAACAAACTGATGCACTTATCTTCATTTGAAATTTTATATCAACAGATAACAACTGAATTTCCACAATATTAAAGGCGTTCATATACTCTATCATGGAGTCTCCATCCTTCATCCTTAGGTTATACATCTTTTTTCATAGGAACAATTTTTCCACCAGAGACTTAGATTGGTACAAAGTCCTTAACTTGACCCAAAAATCCTTTGTCGTAGTTTCCCCTAATACATTCAACAATACTGAATCTGAGACACACAGTTGTATTGTGCTCTTTACCTTTTGATCCAACTTCTCCCAGTATTCTGCTGACATTGTCATTGGTTTAGTACTTGGATCTACCACAATCCAGTGATCTTTATCCACTAGCAGATCCTCCATCTCAAGCTTCCACAACTAAAAACTCTGACCATTAAATTTCTCGATCTCTATATTTCCACTGCTCGCCATCTTCTTTCACTGCAAGAATCAATCCCACATATCTCCCACTGAACATGGTCTACCACAGGCCCAAGGAGAAACCCCTCAGCAAAAAATGGGTCCGCTTGAAGTCAAAACAACTCTGATACCAAATGTAGGTTTTAATCTTGTATAACAATTACCTTTTTTGTAGAAGAATAAACACTACTTTTATTAATATAAAAGTAGTACATTTGTAGAAAGATTCATTATCCAGGAAATATGTGAGCTAGAAGTATGATAGGCCCAATATAAGCCAAAAATACATTAAAAATCATCTAATATATTGTCCATACCATCCCCATCATCAAAATATAGTTTATGGGATACATACTAAGCATGCATAAGACAAAAATAGTGTAAACTAGAAATAGAAAAACATAAAATCCCACAAACAACCGACGAAAGAGTGTTCAAACAGATTCCTGGAAGGCGGAGCAGGCCCTCTTCGTGTAGCTCATGAAACCATAGGGGTCATTCAAGCCATTCTTAGATAGTCTATCTTCCATAGTGTTTTTTCTCGGTATACATGAGAAATGGAGTATGCAGTGAAAGATCCCAGAATGTGCTTTATCCTCACCAAATCTAGAAGTAAGGGAGGCTGAAAATCAGTAGTTCCCTTGATTCCATCAATAAGATATTTGGAATCCCTGTAGATATCTAGACAATGCAATTTCGTATGTTGTGTAAACCAGAGTAGCCCCCATACAAAAATAACCTCTGCTCTAGTGTTGGATCCAAAGTCACCATTCCACTGAAGATGAAATTCCTTACAAATGTCAAGACTTAGTACAACACCACAACCACATTTCCCCTTCTGTGCAACTCCATCAAGGAAGCCAACAAAGAGGCATATCATAGGAGGCCTCAATCTATGGGAATGATCAAACATGTGAGAAACATTATGAGAGGTGGCATTCATCCAAGTAAGAATATTATGTATAATCCAACAATAGTCAAATAACCTCCCTTCAAACAGAAACATATTGCAAGCCTTCCAAATTTACGAGATGGTATAGAGGGGAAGCTCCTTGTA
This sequence comes from Pinus taeda, assembly GCA_000404065.3. NCBI lineage: Eukaryota > Viridiplantae > Streptophyta > Pinopsida > Pinales > Pinaceae > Pinus > Pinus taeda. The sequence continues at coordinate 86,825 of APFE030828820.1, read as the reverse complement.
TTTTTTAGAAACATTGCACCAATAAATCATAGACTCTTCAAAGTTGTTTAACCACTGAAATGGAATTGGGAGAGTAGCAGAAAAATAGTCCTAGATCCTATTGGTGTATGGGCAAGAGAGGAAGATATGATGGACATATTCAGAATCTACCTTGAAAAAAATGTAGAAACCTAGGCTTGAATGTCCTCTTTTCCTCAGATTATCTCATGTTAGAATCTTGTTTCTCCAAACTAACCAAGAAAAAAGAATGTTTTTTTATAGGAACCTGCCATTGCTAAATCCTGGAAAATGACCACACATCCATAGGGGCGTTGTTTAATGCCATAAAAAATTTGTATGTGTCAGCCACAATAGGCTCATTTTTTGTAATTCTTCCAGACTATTAATTTTTTCCCCGCTTCTGCAATAGCACAGACCCACACTACTCAACATTGTAACATATGCATCCCATTCAAGGGCACAAATGTCATCCAATTTCAGCGCCTCTGCACTTTTCCACAATGGGCAGCCAACTTCCCATCTTTTAATGATCTGAGATATGAATAAATAGCGGCCATGCCATAACAATGTTAAGGTGTTCCCATTCAGCAGGGAACCAACGTTAATCCCCTTAATTGGATCCAAGTAGATAAGGATTTTTTTCCCATTGCCAGATTCCTAGGTGATGCCTAAACACCACCAGTCCATGATTTTGACAAAGCAACACTAGATCATTGAACCTATATTCAATCGCATACCAGTGTCCTTATATATGAATTCCATATCCAGATCCTTCATGTACTTGCCCCTAAAGATAACCTGCCAAATCTCACTCCCATTGATTTCCATCCAAAGTGATTTGATTAACAACGCATATCCAAATATCCTTTGATCTAGCAAGCCCCAACGCCCACATTCCTCCGAGATAGTTAGTGTGCTCCATTTACACAGATGGTATTTGATAGCAATACCATTCCCAACCCAAAGGAAACATGAAGTGATAGCTCGAAGTCGATGTTCAATGGAGGATGGGATGGAGTATAAATGCGCCTAGTATCCAACCAATTGTTGTAGTACAACTTGTGTGAGAATATATATTCCCGATAATGAGAGAAAATAGTTTGTCCAGGTGCTCATTTTCTTCTTGAATTTATCAACCAACCGCATCTAATCACAAGAACCATACCTATTGGGTTTGAGCCTGAAACCTAGATAAGTAAAACCAACCTGCAGAGGTGTTGTCTGTCTGGAGATGTTGAACCCCTAAAATGTCTGAGTGATCTAGCCTCCTTGATTCTAAGGATGAGCCCATCCATAACAAGTATGAAGATGGGGGGGAGAGCGAACAACCTTGTCTGATTCCTCTGCTAGTGCGAAAGAAAGGAGTGGGAATGTAGTTAATTAGAACAACAAAATAAGCGGACGTGATATAGGTCGTGATCCATTCCATGCTATGTGTTTGGAGTCCAATCTTATGTAGTAAGAGATGGGTATAAGACCAATCCACACTATCATATGCCTTATGTAAATCAACTTTCATCACCACTGCCTCCTTTTTCTTCATGTGAATGGCTTCTTGCATCGAGGCAATGGCATCATGTATCAATCGATCAATTAAAAAAACAAATTTCTCACCAGAAATGTGCAGGGACAATATCCTTTTAATGCGGCCAACAATCAACTTAGAGATAGTATTGTATATAATGTTACAAAGAGAGATAGGATGAAAATATCTAAAATTTGTAGGATTTGAGGATTTGGGAATAACATCCAAAATGGTAGAATTGATGGCACACGAAATCTTACCCTCTGTCCTAGATTCTTCCACAATATCTAGTATGCTTTGTCCCATGAGATCAAAGAAATGCAGAAAGAAGTCAACCGTCTAGCCATTTGGGCCTAGGCACTTATCTTTGGCAAAGGATTTTAAGACATTTAAAATTTCCTCCATATTGGCAGGTCAGAATAGTTCCATATTGGTATCATCTATGAAAATTTGTGGGTACAAATCCAAAGCCAACATCTAGTCTTCAAAGCACACATCCTCCCTGGCTTTATATAAATTTTCAAAATACCTAACTGTCTTAGCTTATATATCCTCCGTTGAGTGTTTTATCTCCCTGTTATTATCCTCAATTTTCCAAATTGTATTAATCTATTTCTAGTGGTTGGAAAATTTTTGGAAGTATTTGGTGTTGCAGTCTCCCTCACGCAACCAGGTTTCCCTACTCTTGAGCTTCCATGTGACCTCTTGGAGGTGGAGAATGTTGCTCTTCCTATCCTTTAATATCATGTACAACAATTACCTGCAAACGAATTCTTAAAACAAAAAATATACAATGGTGAGAACATAAAACAAATACACAGATATTTTCCCCTGGATCCCAAAATCGAGACTACTAGATTAATTTTTCACTATATTCCTTTCAATGTTACAATACATATATATACATTCCGAAGAATTCATAAACCCCAATCCATTAACCATGGTTTAGAACATAGCCATAATTCTCTTGATCAGATCTACAAAATACCATGGGGAAACAACCATCATGCCTAAAACCATGTGCAATACCCATTCACAAAGCCATAGGTAGGTTCATCCACCTATTATAAGGTCAAACTTTTTTTATCTCGAGGCACTACCCCAAACCCCGTATAGGGGGGCTACCGCTCCCTTGCTACGCCCGACGTAACGAATAGAGGGAGTTGTTGCCTGCCCCTAGCACGCGCATGCGACTAGCCATGGAAAGAATATAAAACACACAAAACATATCATTGGTTGTTAAGGCAATTGAAAATTCTTGTTACATAGAAAGGAACTTAGAATTAAAAGGGGGAACAAGGGTTTCCTTTCTACAATAACCAAGATTTGTGGGGAAGCCCCCTCAAACCTTCTCTAGGTGAATAATTTCTCGGCCATAATTGTATGGAAATAAGGTTGTACCTAGAACAGTGGCACCAGAGATTTCAATTGTTGTTATTTCCACTTTTCCAACATCTTTAGAGAATTGATAAAGTCTAAGAAAAAATCATGAAGCTACTAGTAGGGGAAGAGGTTCTAGGGAATATGATCATTCCAAAGGCCTCCACAAAACTGTATGTAGAATACACCACATATCACTTGTTGGGAATGTAGGTGAAATTATTAATGATATGATTTCCTTGAATCAAAACATGGTACACATGTAGAGAAGGAAATGTGTTGATGCAAAGAGTAAACAACCACCATCAAATTTATGTAGTTGTTGACAACCATCAATTTTAACATCAATCCATTGTGGTGGAAACTTTGGGCATGATAAAACACGTAAAAATTAAAATTCTATTTGATTATGACGCAACAGATAATATCATTTCAACTTTTGCATTAGAAAAATGTGGGTTAGCAACCTATCAAAATGATGAATTTTAAAAAGTTGAGATGGCTTATGGGGTAAAAGAAGCAACATGAACTAGTGTAGACCATTGATAAACCTTAGGATGTGTACAAATAAGTTGAAGGAATACATCACTGCATTGGGAATGTATGATGTAATCATCAAAATGGAATGGATAGAAGCTCATCAAACTTTGGTCGACTGTTTCAAAAAGAAAGTGATATATTTAGATGATGAAGGTAGATAATTTGAGTTCTATGGTATCAAGGGGGAAGTGTTCCTACAATTCATCACAATGATGAAGGTTAAATTTTGTCTCGGGTAGGGCTTTAAATTGTATGTCATTGAGGTAATGAACAACAGAAAGGGACACTCCCCAACACCTAGTTTTGTAAAAATTCAAGGATGTTTTCCCCAAATAGTTTCTAGAGTTACCTTTCGAGAGGGAGATTTATTTCAAAATCAAACTAAATCCTAGTGAAAATCAATTACACAAGACACCCTATAGGATGATGACTCCCAAGATTTATGAGTTTCATATGCAACTGAAAGAAATATTAGACTTCTAACTTATTAGATCCAACATTTTTCCTTGGGGTGCAATAATGATTTTTGTCATGAAGAAGGGTAAGTCACTGAGATTATGCATATATTACACAGATTTGAATCATGCCACAATTAAGAATAAGTAATTATGCCTAGAATAGATGATATATTTGATGAAATGAAGCGAGGATTGGTTTTTAAAAAATCAATTTGTGATCTAGATGTCACCAGCTAAGGATTAAGGAAGGTGACATGCCAAAAACTACATTTTAAACTCGATTTTGACACTATGATTTCATAGTGGTACATTTGGTTTGACTGATGCACCTATAGTTTTCATGGCCCTTATGAATCATGTGTTCTAGAAGTATCTATACCACTATGTGCAATTATTTCTAGATGAAATTCTCATTTATTCCAAGAATAAAAGGGAACATGCAGAGCACTTGTGGATTGTGTTGACATGCTTAAGGGAAAACAAGTTGCATGGAAAATTGTCAAAATGCTCTTTATTTCAAAAGGAGATTCATTATATTAGTGAAATTATTTCAAGAGGAGGGATTTAGTGGACCTAGAAAAGGTGAAGGCCATAATGGATTGTCCAGTGCCAAAAAATTTGAGGCACGAAGCTTCATGGGTATAATAGGTTATTATTGGATATTTCTGGAAGGATTTTGAAATATTGTGAAACCCATCACCAATTATAGTGTAAAGGAGTTAAGTACAAATTGATGGATGAATGAAACACTACATTCATTCAACTAAAGAGATTAAAAACCAATGCATTTTTCCTTTGAGTGGCTAACATGGAGATGGACCTCACGGTTCGCATAGATGCTTTGAAGTAAGGATCAATAAATATGTTAATGCAAGAAGGGGGAGTAATAACCTATACATCTAGGAAATTCAAGAAACATGAGGATGTTATGCTACCCAAGACTTATAATTAGCAATAGTGATGTTAGATTTGAAACTTTGGAGGCATTACCTTGTTAAGAGAAGCTTTGAGATAAAGAACAATCATGAAAGGCTAAAATGTATCTTCACTCAAAGTGATTTAGATGCTAGACATAGCTGATGGAATGATTTGGGATTTCATACTTCAAAGGAAAGGATAATGCGGTGGCTACTACACTAAGAAGAAGACCACAAATATTCTCATTTCTACCCTTGAGGTTCAAATTCGAGGAGCATGTGATATAAAAACTCTTTTGATATATTTGGTAGTTGAGGGTTACATCAACACTATAGAACAAGAAGTAGATAGAACCAAAGTTTGATGGCTATGACCTTGAATCAGATGGATCGTTGATATTTCAAGGAAGGATTTATCTCTCGGAGGAGGGGAATACATAAAGAACCATCATTTAGGAGTTTCATAGAGCACCTTGTTATGCACATATTGGTGTGAAGAAAATGTTCACAAACATGAAGAAACTTTTATTTTTCATAGACATGAAGAGTGATGAAGCCCATTTTGTCACTAAGTGTCTTGAATGTTAGCAAGTGAAGGATTACCATCACCAGCCTACAATCGCATGAAATTCCTAGGTCCAAGTGGGAGGCCATCCCTTTGGTTTTTAATGTATTTTTTCTAGTCACATGACAAAGGCATACTTCTATCTTGGTAATAGTTGATAATTTGACCAAAAGTGGCCATTTCATCTCAGTTAGAGACACTTGTGATGTTGTCAATGTGGCACAAGTATTTATAAAAGAAATTATCCAACTACATGGGTTTTCCACAAAGATCATTTTTGATACACTTGATTTACATATAGGTTTTGGATACGTTATTAGTCAACATTGGGGACTCAGTTGAACTTGAGCACTACATATGCTTTAGAAACAAATTGGTAGAATGAATGTGTAAATCAGTTTATGGAAGACATGCATAGAATGTTTTTTATGGATAGCTAGACTTAATGGGATAAGTGTCTATAATTAGTAGAATTTTCCTACAATAACATTACCATAGTTTAATTGGGATGCCTCCTTATCAAGATCTGCATGGGTGGCCATGCATGATTTCAATAAGCTATGAAAGGGTTGAGGATAGAGTAATAGTAGAGCCTAAATTGGTACAAGAAATGGATTAGTAGGTGATTTAGATTTGATAATGATTGAAGAAAGAATAGGATAGACGAAAGAGTTATGCTGATGCATATAATAATGATTGAAGTTATGAGGTGGGGGACCAAGTTTCTATTCATATTAAACCCAACAATAGCACCATTCAATTTGGAAAAGGGATGAATTTGTCACCCTAATTTGTAGGACTTTTTAGGATAAAAAAGAAAATTGGACCAGCTTCCTATCATCTTGTACTACCATCCCACTTGCATAAATATTATGATTATTTTCATGTATTTGTTATATGACACTATGTTTCTTATGAATCTCACAAACTCAATTCGAAGGAATTTTAGGTATCATATGTGAGAACTGTTACGGTTAAACCATTACACTTATTAGATTGTAGAGTTTGGCATCTAAGGGGTTTTGTGATGGAATATGTTAAGGTACATTGTGACAAGTATAACCTAGGGTATGCTACCTAGGAAGATGCATAAAATTTACATTGAGATTATGCCTCACTTTTTAACCACATGTGATACCCCATTTTGACCTAAACAACTACTTATATTGAGGTCCTATTTTTATTTTCATGATGCATTATTTACTAATTCTATGTAATATTGTTGCATTTCACATTGGATAGATGGAATTATTTATATAAAACACTCAATGAATTATGTTTTTGTTGATTAAGATATTTGATGGATGATTTACTTCTAGCATGTTGATATGAATTGAGATATTTTGGTACATGAATAACGAGTCTAATAATATAATAATTAATATCACACACACACACACACACACATTGTTGTTATACATATGCTTGGATGAGAACTAACCTGTAAGTTGGAATGGGGCTATGTGGTAAGTCAGGGAACCATAATAGTAATTGTCCAATGTCAGGACATTGAATGAGTAATGGTATGATGTACATTGTTTTGTTATATTTTGTATTAATTGATATGCACTATTATAAAATTGGGTAAGGTGCATATTTGCTGGTAACATGAATGACCAACTGAATAATTTGATTACAAACATCAAAAACTAGTGTCATAGTGTTGTCTGTGTTAGGGTGTTGATGCTAGTTCTTTGAGGAGGGGTGGAGGAATTTCCCACCATGTAACCTACAAACTTCGTGTCATGGGAGACTTGTGATGGAGACACTCTCCTCGATGTGTGATGACGATTTCTAGTTTCCTATTGTGGAAGTTAGGGTGATAGTCGATGTTTTTTCCCTTTCAGTTATATTTGTGGCTAGATTGGTATAACCAATGCCATAATATATTGAAACAAAGGATGGATATAATGGGAGTGAAAGTAGGTTACAAAGGATGGGCAGATATAGGTTCGATGTGAAATATAGATGGGAAGTGATTTCTTCATATGCTTTCACTTAAATTTGGTTACTACATCTTTCTCCATGTTTTGATTATGTTTTATTGTCATATTACTCACTGACTATGTGTATTATTTGACTCTAACTTTGAGATGAAGCTTTATAAAGTAGGGGTATATGTAATTCCCACTCCCTGATCCTACTATGCCATGTTAGGTTACTAGCCTAATTTCTGTGATAGATCCTTATTAGTGTTATTAGTATATGTAAAAGATATGTGGGTGTTAACTACATAACCACACCTTACAAAAATATGTTAATATTCTATGGTCTACCATGATAGCTGAGTCATAATGTAACTTAATGATTAGGCCTTCAGTTGATTAAATATTAATTAATGTAAGACCCTGATTAATCCTTAAGCTTAATTAGTGGTTAACAATTATCCCTTAATATTGGTTAATAATTAATTAACGATGTATATTTTCATATGATTAATTTAACATTAAATTTAAATGGGATTATTTTTTTTTTTTCTAGGCAAAGACTAAGCTAATTTATATTAAAAAGAAGAGAAAAATATATACAAGAGGTATGAACCCCTGAGAGTGCCATTGATGACTGCAACTCTCTTTCGGACTAATGTCAAAATTAACAGTTCCACTGAGGCTGATGCCCCTTACACAAGTTGTAGCACAGAGTGGAAATTTCATGAGCAAAATGTTACATAGCATAAGATCTGCCTGGGTGCTAGAGATAAGCAAAAGATAGAGAAAATTTGTTTGCTGGAGTGTGCTCCAGCCACCAAACGCCGAGCCAAGAACCGAACAAGTAAGCCAAAGCCGAACAAGCAACCAACCGAAACCGAACAAGCAACCAACCGAAACCGAACAAACCTCCAAAAAAGAGCAGGAGAACAGACTGAAACAGGATAAAGCAATTTACTTGACATTTTTAGAGCTTTGCACGTTGTCCTCGTCCAGGGGCTCCCATGAAATCTCCATGCCTTCCGGGACGTCTTCCAGCTTCATGCCCGGCGGCAGCTTGGGATACGACGTGTTGGCGTAGTAGAAATCTGGCATCTTGTGCAGGCTTTGATTCTGGGGAGAGATTGGCCTGGTATCTACCCTCTCCTGAAAAATCTTAGCCTATTCTTGGGCTAAATCTGGCCCTTTCGTATCCTGCATGCTTCCAATTTCCTCAAGAACCTCGGCCTGCTCCTCTGTAGGGGCAAAAGTGCTCTCTTCCTCGAGTTTACTTTTGCGAGGATGGGGAATAGGAGCTGTCCTCCATCCCCCTGCTTGGCGAGGAGTTGTTTGAGTGCGAGGGCGACTGTTCCTCCGAGGGATCTTTTACGCTGGCTCCCTCCTCATCTTCCTCCGAGAAGATGACTGTAACCAGAGTAGAAATGAAAGGCTTATTAGTCCGGCGGCGATAGTGAAACCTGGCGGATTGGACAGTATTGCTGATGAATTGCCCCGAATCCTCATATCTGTTCGAGGATGGAGAAGCACAAGCCAGAGGTGAGACTCTACGAGGGCTATGAGTACCTCTCCCTCCAGCACCACCTCTTTGCCCATGATGACGTCCCCGTCGAGGAGTGGCTCTGTACCGAGGTGCCATGGTAATTCTCTTGGCAGCAGCACGAAATCTTGCAGACAGAGGTTGCCCAGAGACCACTTGTAGCCTGGTTACTGCCTGGAGCGAGCCCCGAGCAGTCCCAAAGTTGAGATTGCTGGTTTCTTTAACCAGTGATTCAATGTCACCACAGAGTCACGTCTCCCCTGAGCGCGTCTCTCTGTCAATTCTCCCAGCTACCTGCAGAGGGGCTGAAATCACATGCACTGGATTAAAGACAGGCTTGAAGCCAAACCTTACCCGTTCAGCCTGCAGCCTGAACTGAACCAGGGAGAATGTTTTCGAGTCGCCCTGCGCCATCCTGTTATCTCCTCTGCTCATGCCTTGGTTCGGATGAAGCATTGAATTACAATGAATTCTCTTCATACTTGACGACATACCACCTGATCCCGACGATCTAAACAGCTACCCGCTGTCCTCTCCGCGTGGCAGACTGTTAAAACCTCTTAATGCGATTCGGACACCCGCATCCGGGTGAACTTCTTCCCTGGTCTGCATATCACTGGATAGGATATTCTGGAAGGTGGTTATTTCTGAGTCTGAAGCTGTTCCCTGCAGCGATCCTTCGAAGAATTCCTGTCCCCTGTCCACTCCTAGATTGGCTAAGAAATCAGCCAATTTGTTCCCTTCTCTCCTGATGTGTTTGAAGGATATGGCTTTATTGCTTCGGAGCCATTTTTGGAGTAGCTCGAGCCTAGTGGCTAATCTCCAGCTTCTACTCACCTTTTGTACATCCTTGCCCTGTTGGATCTTTGAGACCATATTTATGATAATTTGTGAATCTCCTTCCACTATGAGAGGAATGAGCCTTTGAGCTTGTGCAATTTTGAGTCCTCTCCAGAGACCTTCCAGTTCTGCTGCGTTATTGGTATTCCAGCCTATTGAGCCATAGAAGATCGTGAGAGGGATGCCCTGAGAGTTTCTTATTGCGCCTCCATAACCTGTGTTCCCCGGATTTCCTTTCGATGCTCCGTCAAAGTTGAGCAGGAAAGTGTTTAGAGGCGGAGGAGCCCAACTGGATGGGGAGACTTGATGTATGGCCGAGTTACCTTGAGTGGAATGAGGAATTTGAATTTTGATTTGCCAGTTGTTCCAAATGTCCTGTTCCTGTGGTGTGGAGGGAAAATTCTCTTGGGTCCAGCATTTAGTAGACAGGGTTTCTTGGATATTGTTGTGAATGATTTTCCAGACTTGCTCCATCTGCAATGCTTGATCTTTAAATATCCGCCTATTCCGCTCTTTCCATATATTCCACATCAGAATTCCGGGAGCAATTTGCCATAGTGTGTTGAGAATATCACTTTGATAGGGCTTTTGGGGCCAATTGCGAAGCGTATTGTTAATGTCCCCCTGCACTCTTCCATCTTTGCGACTTCGAAAGGAGACTTTCTCCCAAAGACGCCTTCCAAAAGGACAGAGTTGCATTAGGTGTGCTACTGATTCCTCATCCATTCTACAATTAAAGCAGATTGAAGGGCCTGCAAATTTTCTTTTTCTAAGATTATCCCAGGTGAGGATCCGGTTATGCGTTAGGAGCCAGAGGAAAGTCGAAATTTTCGGCCATATTGGCGGATTCCATTTTTTTTCCCACACTTTGTCCTTGGTGAGTCTATCTTTTAGAATGATTTTGTAAGCCTCCTTAGCTGTAAAGATGCCCTTCTCTTCATATCCCCACCTCAGCTTGTCCTTGCCTGCTTCCTTGAGAATTTTCCTTTTTTTCAGTTCTTCTGAAAGAGAGAGCTGGATTGCCTCCGGGCTGTCTGGTAGGATATGGCTTATTTCTTTCCATTCTCTGTGATCTGAGTCATTGTTGGGTCTCCAGAATTTGTTAACCTTGTCCAATTGATTTATTTCCTGATCCTGGAGTCCTTGGATGAGGGTTTTTATGCTTGGGAGTTGTTGCCATGAATCTGTCCAGAATCTTGCTGTGCTGCCTTCCTTTACCTCCCAAAAGCTGTGGTTCTGAATTAGATCTCTATGCTTGATGGCTGAATTCCACATTGCTGATCCCTTGCTTATTTCAGTCATTCTTATGCTTTCCTCCAAAGGCAAGTTGCTAGCATATTTAGCGGTCCATAATCGTGCCCAGGGAGTGTCCGGGTAGGATAGCCATTTCCACCAGATTTTTGCTCCCATGACTGTATTGCTGTGTTCCGGATCCCTGAGTCCAATGCCTCCTGCGATTTTTGGGAGGCAAGCCTTCTCCCATTTCACCAGAGCCCATTTTCTATTTGGTTCGGAGTTGCCCCAAAGGAAGTTGTGCTGTAACTGTTTGATCACTTTCAGCACCCATTTCGGTGCTGCCATTATGGAAAATAAGTATAGCGGCATGGATTGAAGAACCGCTTTGATAAGCACAATCCTGCTAGCCATGTTTAAGGCTCGGTGTGTCCATAGGAATAATTTTGCCTCCAACTTTTCTAACAGGTTGATCCATGAAGAATGCTTAAGGGAAGATGCAATTAAAGGTGTGCCCAAGTATTTAGAAGGCAGGGATGCGACAGAGAAGCCAATAATGTGGGCTATAGCTCTTTGAGTAATCGGAGGGGTGTTGAAAAAGAATATTTGGGATTTCACTTTGTTTATGAGGGCACCAGAGGCTTTGGAAAAATTGTCAAGAATGGAATTTAAGGTGCGAGCTTCTTGGACAGAAGAGTGCCCAAATAACATGTTGTCATCAACAAATTGCTGGTGGGAAATTGTGGGGGCTTGGTGGATCGAGATGCCTTTGAGGTTTCTGGCTTGAATTGCTGAGTTTATGTTGCGGCCTAAACCCTCCGCCATTATTACAAACAGAAAGGGAGACAGAGGATCCCCTTGTCTGATTCCTCTGGTTGGGTGAAAGGTGGAAGAAGGAATCCCATTTATTAGGATACAGAAAAATGTGGAATAAATAAGACTACTTATCCATCATATCCAGGAAGCGTCAAAACCAAAAGCTTTCAAGATTTTTTGCATGTATTCCCAGAAAATGCTGTCAAAGGCTTTAGATAAGTCAATTTTAAGTAACATACCTGGTTTTTTCGTCTGCTTGAGGGAATGAATAATTTCATGAGTGAGAATGATCCCGTCCGTAATTTTCCGTCCCTCAACATATCTGGATTGTTCTGGCGAGATGATGAACGGGAGCATTGATTTCAGCCGAAGAGCCACTACCTTGGAGACAATCTTGTAAATGATATTGCATAGGGCAATGGGTCGGAACTTTTCCGGAGAGTTTGAGTTCTCGGATTTCAGAATTAAAGCAATGAATGTTGCGTTTAGTCTCGGATACATCCATCTCATGGATCGCGACTCTTCTACAACTTGCCATACTTCCCATTTAATCAGCTCCCAAAAATGCTGAAAGAAATTTGAGGTAAAACCGTCTGGGCCAGGAGCTTTACCTACCTTTAAGAGATTCACTGTTGTCTCAACCTCCTGTAGACTAATGGGCTTAAGAAGCAGAGTATTATGGTCTTCTGTTATCAAGCGAGGAATATGGCATAAGATTCTGTCAATCGCCTCTGTTCTGTTAATGTTGGACTCTTGGTTCATTGACCGAAAGTACTGTAGAAATTCCTGTTCTATGCCTACATGAGTTTCAATTTTTTCTCCCTGCGCATTATTGATTTGAGAGATTTGATTTCTCATTCGTCTTTGTACTGTGGTTTTATGGAAGAACTTAGTGTTCTTCTCTCCTTCCTTTAGCCAGGGGATTCTAGATTTCTACCGCCATAGAATTTCCTCCTGCAGATCCCGTTCTAGTAACTTTTGTTCCGCTTCCTATTCTTTGTGCGCTAGATCTTCTGATCGTCCCTCCAAGATTATTTTTTGTTGAACCTTTTTTATTTCTTGAATAATGATTTCGTTCTCCCTAAAGATGTTACCAAAAGTGTTTTTGTTCCATCGTTTTATCTCTTCTTTGAGCATTTTCAGTTTTTTTTGGAATCTTGCCATTTTTGTGGTCTCAGTTGGATTGCAATTTTGCCAGGTTGTCTGGATGAAGTCTTTGAACTCTGGATGAGATAGCCAGAAAGCTTCAAATCGAAAGGGTCTTTTTATATTAGTCCTAGGCCTATTCCAATGCAATGTAATTGGCCAGTGATCTGATTCAGAGAAAGGAATAATGTTGGCTATGAACTCTCCTCCTATATGCACTGCATTATCTGATATTAGAAACCGATCCAAGCGAGATGCTATTTGCATTGGAGTGACTCTTTTGTTGGTCCAGGTGTACAGGCCGTTGGAAGTAGGTATATCAATCAACCAATTATTGTTGATGAAATCTTTGAGAAGTGAGCCATCTCTGTTAATTCTACACCGCCCTCCTTGCTTCTCCTCTAGAGATGCTATCATGTTAAAGTCCCCTCCAGCCACCCAGAGCGGATAGGACCTATCAAAATTGAGATGCGAGAGTGCATCTAAAGTTTCCGCTTTCTGCTGAGATTCTTGCGGAAAATAAACGTTTGTAATATGTCCATATATATTCGTGCCCAGAAGATGAAAAATGGCTTGAATGAAATGTTTGTTTGCATGGATGTTTAGTAATTGGATTTTACCTGCATCCCATAGGATCGCCAATCCGCCTGAAGCTCCTTGTGCATCTACCGTCGTGACTTGCCCTCCTGGCCATGCCTTGGCTGCAGTTTTTTCCAAAAATGTCGAGTTACATTTTGTCTCCTGTAAGAATAAGATTGTTGGTTTTTCATCCATGATCAAATTTTTTAGAAGTTTCCCTTTCCTGGGGCCATTGAGCCCTCTGATATTCCAAGATAGCAACTTCATTGGGAAGTTTTGGGGTTGGAATTGTAATACTTGGTTAGTTTGGCATATCTGCCAGACTCGACCAAGACTTCACCAATCCTGATAGTTCTTTCTAAAGTCGATTTTCAGCCTCTCTTTTTACTGTCTTTTGAGTAGAATTTGCCATCCCATTGACTTCCTTTTTGGACCCCTCAAGAATATTTCTTCTGAGCTTTATTCAAAACTTCTACTAGGTTGTCTACTTGTGTATCAGTGATTTTGTCAAATTTACCTGATTTGCAAGCTTGTTCAAGACCCAAGATGTCAAGCTCCCCAATATCTATTAGCTCACTGTCCTCATCCATTAAATGCGGTTCTTGAGTGCTTTCTTCGGCCTCCTTTCCTTTTTCCCGGCTGGGAATGGTGTTGTCTATCTCCATTGCTGGGTTGTTCCAGGCTTCCGAAGCCATTGTATTCTTTTCGCTTTCTGGCGTTACTTTCTATGCTACTGACTTTGAAGAGGGATTTGAGGTTTTTTCCTAAGTAAACCCTTCCTAATCCTCTGTATTTTCTAAGGCTTCGAAGCTGTTGCTTGTGGAGGGCTTGGACCGATCTTCTGGCGCAGTCTTAGGGGGGTTTGTGGCTTTTTTGTTGCCTCTTCTTCTGTTTGTAACTTTGGTGAATCCATCCTGAGATTGTTGTGCTTGAATGTTTTGGGCTGTGGGCTTGATATTCAAGGGACAATCTCGGAAGAGGTGGCCTAGAGCATGACATTTCCTGCAGTGGAAAGGGACATGCTCGTAGTCAATGACCTGAATCCAATCCTGATCTTCATGAAAGAGCCGCATCGTGTCTGGCAGAGGTTGCTTCAGATCCATGTAAACGCATATCCTAGCATAGGAGGCGTAGGTGGTATATCTTACAGCCTTCGTTTCTTCTGCAACTTTGACAAAGTCTCCTAATGCCAAACCGATAGATTTTAGTGATTCCTCCTCCCAGTATTCCTAGGGTAGCGAGTACAAGCGAATCCAAACTGGTGCATAGCTGAGATCTTCCTTGTCTGGATTGAAGTGAGCTACCCATTCTCTGAGAAATAGCCCAGCGGAGTTGAAGAAGTAGGGACCTCCATCGAACACCCTGTTTCTATCTTCTAGACAGTTAAAGATAGCTGTGAAAAACCCTTTTGGCCCTAGCAGTAGGGTTATATCTCCTTTTGGACGCCATTTGATGTTGATCCAGTTTCTCAGGGCTTTTTATGTCGGCCAGAGTCTGACAAATTTCCCTATGAGGGCATGGTCCCTCATGTACTGTATTCTTGCATTAATACGATGGCTAGGTAACTCAACTTCTGGCCTGTGAGCAGCAACAGGCTTGCATGTAGAGGAATTAACCTTTGGATTTTCGTGCTGAGCTTGATCACCATTTGTCTTCTGCATTTCTTCAGCGGATTTCTCGTCCTTTCCCTGTTCTTCACTGATCTTCACCTCGGGTCCTTGCTGGCTTTTTTCAACTGGCGGTCTGTCCTCTTCCGCCCTTGAGGGGGAAGCCATTGAGACTGTGCTCCCAGTCCCCGTGCCTGACGCGTCTGAGTACTCCTTGTCAGGTCTGGTTAGTGCAGGGCAGGGAGCCTGCCGCTGCAGGTTTCTGCTGTAACCCTAACAGCTACGCCCAACCCGTGACCTTCCGCACGTGGTCCATTTATCTTTAATAAAAATTTAAGATTGTATTATTTATTATGTAATTATTATATGGTGGAGGGTAGTCCATCCTTGACCACCCAAAGCACATGAAGTTGGAGATAATGAGGTAGGTGAGAGAGATTGGGGGTGTGACACACTCCTCCCACACTTACCCAAGTTCACTGGTCTACCAAGGTAAATATATGACAAATATTTACTATGATATGACTCAACCTCCTAGGTACAGTTAAGGAAGTGGAATTGTCCAACCAAAACTTCACTAACCTCGCTCAGGTACTGTAAGACCACAAGAAGTTATACAGCTACTCCAGGTGCCCAAACCCTGAGCCTCGACTACTTTTTCATTGACCTGGACTCCCAATCACTTGCATAACAAGGAAACCAAACAACTATAAGCCTCAAGTTGCATGGATAACCCTGTCTCCCAACAACTGCAGTCTAAATTACTCAATTTTGTGCATACGACCCCAAGATATAAGCCACTTTTTAAGGGCTAGGATCTAGACCTATGCCTAGAAGTTGATAGAACTTTCTAGAATGATAAAATACATCAAGTAAAATATAGATATACAAAACTTAGTCAATCACTTGACCTAACC
Source organism: Pinus taeda (assembly GCA_000404065.3). NCBI lineage: Eukaryota > Viridiplantae > Streptophyta > Pinopsida > Pinales > Pinaceae > Pinus > Pinus taeda. The sequence continues at coordinate 70,837 of APFE030828820.1, read as the reverse complement.
AGGCCTAACCTTAAGAGACATTTCATCAAATACATTGTGAACATGTAATCTACATGTTATAAATGCATATTTGAACATAGGGCTCTCATAATTATGTGAGAATTATTAGGAAGGTTTGATTCCTTCTCACAGTAGTTGCATTGTCATCTATTAGGTCATATATTAATTAACCATTCATTTACTGATCAAAACATGATGAGAGCCATAAATAAAGTATGTCATAAAACCATTATTATAACAACATATAACCATAGTAATAACAAGTATAAAACAACCATTAAATCCACTTAATAACAAGTATAAATACTCAAGAAATATAAGAGGAAAAGAGTCTTATTAACATATGAAAAATCCAACCAAGTCTGGGACTTCCACACACCACCCAACCATAGATTCAGCTGAACCAAATATTTCTTTTAGTAAATCACCTGTGTGCCATATTCCAAGCATGAATGTAGGACTCATAACAAAACAACCAGGGCTTCCTTAAGTTTTATGCATATCTTGCCATTACTGGTCAAGGGATTTCTATGACCGAAGAAGGCACCTACGCAACTAGGATTCACTGCAATTCCTCCATTACTAGTCAAGGGATTCCTAGGCCCAAACAAAGAAAAATATAATACTAGGCTGATATGAAATCTTGGGAAAACTTGCTAATGCTATGCAAGCTCCCTCATCAGTTAAAATATGTTTAGGATTGTCTCATTTAGCCCAGGTGTACAAGGGTCTACGTGTCATGTTTCATGTGTCTTTAGAGTATGATTTAATGAGTTAATTTTCTGTTCATGTCATTTAATCAGCTAATAACCTGATCTGAAATCTTGGGCAAACTTATTAATACTATGCAAGCTCCTTCATCAGTTAAAATATGTTTAGGATCATCTCATTTTAACCAGGTGTACAAGGGTTTAGGTGTCAAGTTTGATGTGTCTTTAGAGTATGATTTAATGATTTAATTAGCTGATTAAATGACATTAACATCAAGTAAAATTGCATACATAATATACAACAAACTCACAACACAAAATTGATCAAGGAGTTCACCCTCCAGTACTAGGTTAGATCTCCTTGGACCTCCTTCAAAGGCTAGGCCCTATTTGGAATTATTTGTTAAATGTATTACAATATTCTACTCAAATCCAATGGCTTTTCAGATTGTACAATTGGGTTCATAGGACCCAAAAACCCCAAAAATGACTATTAGATCTCTGAAAATAACTCTGGTTGATTTGGGCATGACCTCCTTCCTTGGTGGCCCTAGGCTTCCCTAAAATTCCTTGTGGAAAAATTACCTGTAGAAATCTTCTATTGCCTATAAAACCTATTCGATTAGCTTAAGAACCTGAAAATCATCCAAATTTGAGTATTCATCTTCCAAAATTGGTCGAAATCTGAGTGATCTAGGCTCTTCCCCATTTTGGCCTAAAAAACCTCCTCTAAAACTGGAGAGACCCCAGTTAAGTCTGCCAAGTTTGGTGGTAGGACGGAATTGGGTGGCTTCGCCATAAATCCCCCAAGCTAACTGCTAATTAATTAAGCACTAAGCTAGATTTATTAAGGTAAGTGTTACACAGTATTTTGTCACCGTCCCTGTTATCCCTTCTCCCGTACATTGGAGGACCTATTCCGGGAACTGTGAGGAGTGACATGACTTGAAAACACCTGCTTTGTATCCCTTAAAGTATGTACTCTATATGCCCTGAAGACACCTCCTGCAAAATACCCAAAAATGTAGCCCTTTCTCCATTGGCGTTGTTCCACAGTGTATTGCTCACGCCAATGGGGTAAATCCTCCAAAGAGGGCACGCCAGCTAGTGCTCTGTCTCAGAGTCGCACTAGCGCCAACCCATTTGGGTCAAGTTTTTAACCATAAAACTTCCGAAGGTTCCTTCCACCTTATCCATAAACTAATTCCAGTTTGAATTGGTTCAATTGGGCTTCGTATCTCCCAAGGAGGGAAGTAGTTCTCCACCTCATGGAAGCTTCCTAATGATAAGGACAATCCCATGAATCAAGTGGATGGTCTTATCTACTCCTCCTATCTCTATATAAGCTTGTTCCTTCTCCTTTGACAAGCTAGTTGGTAATTCTTGGTTAATGATTCTACTTTTCAAGCTCCAAAAGTCTGAGGATTGCTAAGCTCATCTTGCAAGAGGTCTTGTGTATCCCTATGAGGCTAAATCTTTAAGGAGGAGATCCATGTCCAAGTGATCAAGAAGAGAGGGGCCTATTCCCATCCCCATAAGCTTTGCAAGGCATGTGTTGCTGATTCACCCAGCCAAAGGAGGATTTGGCGTCAGAACTTGGTTGTATTCTCTTTTGTTTTTATCAATAATAATAGACGACTATCATTATGGTTCCACTCATGTGTCTTTATTATGATGTTTGAGTTGTATCCTTTCTGACTGATACATAGTTGCATTTCCCAGATTTTATGCTTGTATTTGTCTTGTTCTTTACATGTGCAGGTGTCTGTTCACGGAGATCGTGAGGATTGTGACCAGCTGAAGCGAAAGAACGGAAGCGACGACCCTTCTACAAATATAAGCGTTGGATTCGAGGTAGGCTCTCATCTTGGCCTTTATTTTGCAATTAGGAACCTGCGTGTTAGTGTTGTTTGATTGTTGCTAGACCTTAATTAGGCTAGTGGGATCGCCTTTGTCCACAGAGGGGATTTACCTACACAACAGGGACACTCCATGAAGGCGAATTATTTCTTTTAGGAAAATTTGAGTGATAGCTAATGCTTCAAAGATGGTCTTAACTAGAATGAAGTGAGCACTCTTAGTTAATTTATCAACGACAACCATGATGCAGTCATGTCTTTGGAATTTCATAGGTAAACCTCCAAAAAAATCCATCGAAACAACTTCCCACTTAGTTTCTGATATATCATGGGGTTGTAAAAGACCTACCGAGTGACGATGTTCAACTTTAACCTATTGACATTCTAAACATTGGGCCACAAACTTTGTTATATCTTTTTTCATTCTTGTCTAGAAAAATAGTTGTTTTAAGTCCGCGTACATTTTCTAAACTCTTAGATGTGCAACATATGGAGCTTGGTGGGATTCCTTCATTATTAATTTCCTAAGATCATCCTCATCTGGGACGTAAATCCTACCCTTATATTGTAGCAATCCATCATTTTCTAAGGTGTATCCTTCCCACCTGGTCACCACAGGTACCTGTTCTTGTAAGGAAACTTTTATTTGTTAGTATTGCGGGTCCCCTACCAGGTGGTTTAGAATCCAACTTCTCAAGTCTATCTTTAATGATGATATTGAATGAAGTCTAGGTCTCCTGCTTAAAGCATCTGTAAATTTATTCTCTTTTCCCTTGATGTAGGATATCTTGAAATCATAATCACTAAATAGCTCACTCCAACGTCATTGTCGAGCATTAAGGTCCTTTTGTGTGAAGATATACTCAAGACTTTTATGATCTATTCTTAATTCAAATTGATGCCCCATTAGATAATGTTTCCATAGTCTCAAGGCCATTATCACTGTCGCTAACTGCAGATGATGAGTAGCATAATTGATTTCATGGGTCTTGAGTTTACGTGAAGCATAAGCGAAAACCCCTTCATCTTGCATCAAGGTTGCACCCAATCCTTCTCCTGATGCATCCGTGCATACATGAAATTCCTTGTCCATGTTAGGTGCCTTTAATATTGAAGCAGTTGTTAGTCGATGTTTTATCTCATTAAATGCTTTCTCACACTCACTTGCCCATTCAAACTTAACCCCTTTCCTTTGGAGGTGGGTGATGGGATTATATATCTGTGAGAACCTTTTTACAAATCTTCTATAATAGCTTGCCAACCCAATAAAGTTGCGTACTTCCTTGACATTCTGAGGAGTAGGCCAAGTCATTATAGTTTCAATCTTACTGTAATCCACTACAATGCCTTTCCCATTAATGGTATGGCCTAGATATTGAATTTCTTTCTCAAAGAAGGAACATTTAGTAAGTTTCCCATATAGCTTATGTTCTCTAAGGCATTGAAGTACCAATCTCAAGTGTTCTAGATGCTCCTTCCCATTGCAGGAATAAATGAGGATGTCATCCAAGAACACTTGAACAAAGCGGTCCAGATATTTTTGGAAGACACTATTCATCAAGTTCAGGAAGGTTGTCGGGGCATTAGTTAAACCAAATGGCATAACAATAAACTAATTGTGTCCATATCACGTTCTGAATGTCGTCTTAGGTATGTCTTCCTCCTTGATTCTTAGCTGATGATAACCTGACCATAAGTCTATCTTGGAAGATATTGAAGCTCCTTTTAGTTGGTCAAAGAGGTCATCTATTCAAGGGATGGGGTACCTGTTTTGAATGGTGGCCTTGTTTAGATCTCGGTAATTAATACATAACCTAAGAGTTCCATCCTTCTTCTTTACAAAGATCACTGGTGCACCCTAAGGTGACACATTGGGTCAAATAAAACATTGATCAAGAAGTTCTTTAAGCTGTATATTCAACTCATTAAGCTCTGGGATAGTCATTCGATAAGGTTTTTTGGATATGGGTTCTATTTCTGGTTTCAAAGTTATGGAGAAATCAATTTCTTGAACTGGAGAAAAACCTGGTAGCTCTGGAGGGAATACATCTGCAAATTCGGAGAGTAGTGGGTGCAACTTATCCGAGGACTTCTCGTTGGTACGAACCATCTCTACCGCATAAATCTTGCACCCTTTCCTCATACACTTATTAACTTTCTTGGCTAATATGAGGCGCAACATAACATCATGTTTAACGTCTTTTATTACTTTGGTTTCTCCCTGGTCATTTTCTAAGAGAACTGTCTTATTATAGCAATCTAGTATAGCTTGATGAGATTCAAGCTAATCCATTCCTACAATTAAGTCATAAGTCCCTAGAGTTGTGCTATACAGGTTGATCTTGGTATCACACCCCCCAATGTTAACACTGCAATCTCTTACCATTGACCCTACTGATTGCTGAGAACCTGATGCCATTTCTACCATTATAAAGTTACTTTGCTCATGAGCTGTTAATCCACATCTAAGTATTGTTGAAGGAGAAATAAAACTATCAGTGGCACCTGGATCAATTAACACAGATAGAGGGATGTTATTGATCATACCTGTGGAATCCACTACTGTGGGTTGGTGCTCAGCCTGGCGATGGTTTGTGTCTACATGAATTTGGTGTGGGTTTTTTGGTCTTCCTCCTTTTGCTTTGTGTCCCTATTGTTTAATCCCGGTTTGATACCTTGGACAATCCCTTCTATAATGTGGACCTCTACATTGCCAACATTCTACTTGTTCCTGATTCTTATGTTGTACCTGTCCTTGGCGACCAAATCCTCTACCCCCACCATTCAAGTAGGGCTGACCCTTACATCCTCCTGGAGATAGCCGAGAATTTGCACTAGTGATCCAAGAAACATTGTTTTGTCTTCCCTAGAATCTATATGGCTGCCCCCCTGGTCTATTTACCCTCATTGTGGGATGTTCCTTCCCTGTATTTTCATTAACCACCATTCGTTTTTTCATATTTGTCTTCCTCAGGACATGTTTGGCTAAACTAGTGGTTGTTACCATAGTGGTGAGTTTCCACATGGTAACTTCCACTCAGACCAAGGGATCGAGTCCATGCAAGAATCTTTCATCTTGACATTTATCATCAGCCATATAGTCCACGTGATAGACCAACGCATAGAATTCAGCTTCATAGTCCTCGATAGATCTACCATTCTATCGCACTTCATGGAAAGCACCTACTTGTTGGTGTTTGTACTCCTCTGATAGGTACCTAGTTCAGAAGGCTTCCTCAAACATTTCCAGTGACTTGCAATTTGTTGACTTGCATCTTCGTTTCTTCATTTACCCACCATAATAGAGCATCTCCTTTTAGTAGACTCATTGATATTTGGGCCTTTTCCCTTGAAGTGTATGCCTTAAAACTAAGTGTGCTTTTGACATCAATTACCCATGCTTCTGCTTATAAACCCCCTTCTTGACCCATAAACTCTGGTAATTTGGATTTTTGGACTTCTTTCATAATATCGAGGGTTGTTTGTCCATCTTTGGCATTGAATTGAGAATTTAGGTCTTGTCTCTGTTTTTGTTCCAACTCCCTTCCTTTACCTTGATCATTTCCTTGCTCTTGTCCTTGGCTTGAGACCCAATCCTTAAATATATTTGTCATTTCCCCAAGGGAATGTAATATAGCTTGCTCAGCTAGGGTTCCTATCTTTTTAGTGGCGGGAGGTAGGGTTTCCACCTCAGGGTTGCTTCAGGTTTGTCTTCGACGTTTAGGAGCCATGATCTCCCCTGTGCTTAATCAAGTTGAATTTTACAATACTTCCTTACTCATGTGCCAAAAGCTAAAATAAATATAGGATATACCCTGATTTTAGAATATGCAATTAGTTACATCAACATATTCAACACACAATTGATTTTCCATTCATCCAAATTTATTTATTACAATACTTAAACCATCAATAACCATTAATTTTATAGTATTACACCATGGAAAACATGAGTTGGAAGGTAATAATGATGTTCGAATAAAACTTAGAGAGTTGTCTCAACATAAAATCAAAATTCGAATGAATAAAGCTTAATAATATTGGTGGCATTATAGGAACAGAGATTATTGTTTTAAGAAGGTACTTGAATCCTGCAAAGAAAATTTATTCGCCGCTAACTTTTGAAATTATCTCTCACACCATTCACATATAAATTTGATGGACCATCCCAATATTTAGTCTACAGATTCATGACCTTTATGTGCTCAGATAAATTGAAATTATGTGCTGTAGAGTGAACTATTTAGTGATTATGATTTCAAGATATCCTACATCATGGGAAAAGAGAATAAAGTTGCAAATGCTTTAAGCAAGAGACCTAGAATTCATTCAATATCGTCATTAAAGATAGACTTGAGAAGCCAGATTCTAAACGACCTAGTAGGGGACCCGCAATACCAACAAATAAAATTTTCCTTACAAGAAGAGGTACTTGTGGCGACCAGGTGGGAAGGATACACCTTAGAAAATGATGGATTGCTACGATATAAGGGTAGGATTTACGTCCCAGATGAGGATGAACTTCAGAAATTAATAATGAAGGAAGCCCACCAAGCTCCATATGCTGCACATCCAAGAGTCCAGAAAATGTACGCGAACTTAAAACAACTATTTTTCTAGACAAGATTAGAGATAAAATAAAAATAAAAATGAAAATAAATATAAAAATCGTTTAAACATGGTTATTATTATGATTCTTCATAATTATTATTAATCATTATTACTTAATACTTAGAATAATAATTATTAAAAGATAGTTATATAAATTATTTATTATATGGAGTTTTTTTGTATTAAGTATAATAATAGAACTAATTCTATTAGATTTATCATAAAGTTATTATTACAATTAAAGTAATAAATAATTATTTAAAGATAGTTTAGAATAAATAGGAATAATTAACTTATAAATATTATTATTTTATTATTAGTATCAATTAAATATTTATAATAGCATAAATATTATAATATCATTTAGCTTACTAATCATTTTTTAGAATTAACAATTAAGTCATCCGATACTCAAAAATAAAATAATTAAGTTCAATATTATTACTAAACATTTACAATGTAATAAATTTAGTATATTAATTAATTAATCTAGTAAAATTAGCTATATTATTATAATAATTTAAATAGAATAAATTATCTTTATTAATTAATAATATAAAAATTAAATTAATCATTATTATAAAATATTGGATTATAAATAATTAAAATGAATAATAATTATATTCATTAGATTAGAAATATAAAAATGAAATAAATAATTCTTATAATAAATCTATTTAACTAATTAATTAATTAATACATCAAAAATTTGGCACATTATAATAAATATCATAAAATAAACTAATCTTTAATAACAAGAATAAAATATTTAATAAAATTTGTTAAAAATTATAATAAAACTTTAAACTTGGTTAATATTTGTTATAGATAAAAAAATAAAATAAATAAATAATAAAATTAAAAAACATAAGAAAATTGAGAAGCTGACCTCATCTCCTTGAAATCAAATTATCTTAATACTATTTATACCCTCACTAAGCTCTTCCTCTATCATCATTTAGTAATTGTCCTGATGATGGATCCCCGTTGGGATTTTAAATGTTGACAAGTATGATCATTATTGTGGGTACTTCGAGATTCAATTAAAAGGAATTTTCCTGTCTTTCTAGGAGAAATCCCACCTCCACCCTTGACCCTTGGGAATTTTTCTGAGACCACCTCAACCAAGATCCAAGCCTACCAGCCATTCAAAGCTTAAACCAAAACAAGGAACCCACTACACCATGGCTATGTAAGAAATGGAAAGGAAAGGATGAAACCAATGTCAATCAAGGAAAATCCCATGCCAATGACAACAAAATAACTAAAGAAACACATGCATGTACCATGCATCCAAATCTTAGCATGTTAAACCACACGTGCACATTGTCACCTTTAATCCACAATTATTCATGCCCTTACTTGTTGTTGTCCAAACTTCCTCTTATACTCCATTGCTTCTCTTCGCTTGTCCTTTTCTTGATGGTTCAAGTGCCTGCTCCTTCTCCTCTTTGATTCTGATTTTTGATACTAATCCAAAGCTGAGTAAAAGTTGTCCACTGCTTCTCACACGCCTTTTTATCATTGATGTCTAGTCTCTTCCTTTCCTTTTTTCCCTTTTTTCTTTTGTTTTCCTTCATTTTCTCTCTAATTTCCCTTGAATGCATATTTGTGTCTCTTCACCATGATTTTCTCCTATTTTCCTTTATTTCCTTAATTCAGTAAACATTTATTGCCTCTTTCTCATTGCCAATGCCTTTATCAATTTCCATAGCCATTAATTAACCACAAGTGATGCCCACAATAATGTTTGGCCACCATTAAGCTTGGAATACATGTCCCATGAACTTGGTTTTATTTTTATTACATGGAAAATCAACTAGGGGTTGTTATAAACCCCTCCCCTATGGGGAACACAGTCTTTTGTGTTCTATGATTCTTATAACCAACAAAAAATATTGCTTATGAAGCATTATAAACATAACTCGATGCAATATTTACAATATAACCCGCTAAAAAAATGATAAACATACTTATTATGGAGCTTTATAGACCCAACTTGATGTAGTGTTTACAATGAAAAACACATATATACTTACGCATATTTGCTTCAATCAACAAATAAACATATTATTTATGGATTTTTATAAACACATATCGATATAGTATTTGCAATAATATACACACATATACATATGTACATTTTCTTCAACCAACAAATAAAAAGATACAATACCTACATCAACAACAAGGGAATTCATAGGTTCTCACCTCCACCCTCAAAAGTAATACTAGGAATTCACTTCCATCCTAGGAAGTCCCAAATCCACTACTAACATTAAAGTCTACCTCAACATCCAATCCTCCAATCCTTGCGCCACTTGGTCTCTCAATGAACACTTACCGACTTATTTTTTCTGGGCACACTCCCAATGTGCTTGTGATTCCACATATTAATGCTAATGACAAAAAAAAAATATTCTCCTACTTTCCCTTCTCCGCCTCCTAGTCTCTCGGGAAATCTAATCACCCCCTTTCATGTTGTCAATCACCTTCCAAGTTCCTCGAGATTCCTTTCTCTACTTCCTATCCCCTTGGGAGATCCATCCCTTAGTAAGGTTTCCACACATCGTAAGGTCTAAAAACCAATGCATATCCCTACGTCAAAACCATCATACTGGTCATATCATGCTTATGGAAATCAATGGACATTATTGGGTATGAGTGTCCCACAATGGCACTGCTCCAGAAGTTCTTTACCAACATACCATATCCTATTCCAATTCCTTTTAGTGCTGCTGTTAACACTCTTGTAGTTAGTTCCAACCACCCAAATCAGGTATTTTCATGATTTCTTGTACCAAACCCATAATTTCCATTAGACTCAAAAGGAATTGAAATAAATTCAACTCATACCTCATTAGTAGCTCCTCAATGAGGCAACATATGAAACTGTTTTTACCTCCTGTCATAAAAAGTCAAATTAGCTCTTTGATTAAATCATCATGTATAAACATATCACATCTGGTTAGCTCAAAACTCAACCATCATAAATTAGAATCTTAGACTGTGCATAATTAAAGCTGTAATAAACTTCTGATACTTATCTTTCAAATCATTATTTTCTTCCACCTTTTTTCTTTGTCCTTTTTGTACACACATTAGATCGGTTATCAAAACTAGAAAGCAACCAATGCCTTCTTTTCCATACCAACAACAACGGTGTCCAAAGACTATACTAGCTCAACCGTTAATATCAACAACAAGGGTATCAAAGACTATATCATTCCAACCCTTAGTATCAACAAATCAATATTGGTAACTTTCCAAGATGTCCAAGGCTGCCAGGACTACCATCTCAACCCACAACCTCAAGGGAACCCAAGTTAAAGGGCTCCAATCCATAAGCTCCAAGGAGCCCAAGTTATTACAAGGCTCCAACCCATAGCCTCTAAGGAACCCAAGCTATTAGATGGCTGCAACCCATCGCCTCCTTGGACCCTGAGAACAAATCGACTTCACAACACGTATGCATTCATATAATGTACAACACAACACATACATGTACACACCGTACAACATAACCCATGTACCGACACATGGTGTACAATACAACACACACACATATATCATAATACAACAACTACACAATACACATGACATAGTACAACATGTACACAACAATAGTACTGCACATCTAGAGACCTCACCATCTCTACCAATAAACCTTGTCTCTAGTGTCTTTCTCGTGCCTTATTGCGTGCATTCACAATCTAATTCCTAGGTTTGTGGCTCTTTCCACTAGCAATGTTTGTCCCAACATGCCATAGATCACAATTCTTTCATTCAATTTATGTATCCTTCAGCGTTGCCCATCAAAACATAAACATAGGGATAATTATAAGCACATAATATCAAATCATGTCCACATGATACTAACCTCATAGATCTTTCAGGGCTACTCTGCCCACTTGATTCCTCATAAAACCAGGAACCTTTTCATGCCATTAATTTGCATAAAACAATCATTCTTCCACAAAAATAATCCCTCACGGCCATGTAAGACAATGAAATATATACATACTATATATATATATATATATATAAATAAATATATACATACTATATATATATATATATATATATATATAATCATGATCACAACACAATTACCAATGTTGATTAGGTCAAGGTTAAAAGAACTTCATTTGTGAGGGCAACACATGCACAACATTAAGAACAATAGTTCCCAACTTAACAAAGGCATATGTTACCTTAAGCCCATTTCCCTTACCTTTCCTGGTTACCTTTCTCATGATCATCCTGCCACTATCCATCCACCCCCATGGGCCCAACCAATCCAATTGGTAGTCATATTCTTTCCTTTAAATTCCCTTTATTCATGCATCAAGCTTCATTCGGGTTTTACATTACCTGTTTGGTTTCACTCATCTCTCCTCGAGCTTCATTATCTTTCGTCTTTCCCAAAGAATTCCTAAGACCCTTAAAAATGTAAAAGACAAGATAAATAAAACAAGGGAAACCAAACAACAATACAACACCACAAATAAAGTGGCATGGCCATGCACCAAACACAGTCAAAACCGTAAATAAAGAACAAACAAATCAAAAACAATTAAAGAAAAAAACTTTCATTAGACACCATGAAAAGATAAATATAACAATATACCAATTACCTTGCAATGTTATACCCAACATATTACCCTGCAACTGAATACATGAACATATCATCTCCTAAGGGATTCCAATTCCCTTGACGAATTCAATTATCATTGGAAATCATTTGTTACGCCTGCATCTAATCAATAATCTTCCATGTAGCTTCCTCAGCACCAAAGTGATTAGATGCACTTTAACTTGATTTATTGCTCAGTCCTGGAGCATGAGCTCCTTCCATTGTAAGATGCATTGAGGCAATGCATAGAACGCTTCCCCCTGTTTCCACGTTCCATCTCAATAATGGATTCCTGATGATCTTCTTACCCACTATCCATTGCGGCATAAGTATGGGGAATATGCTTACCTACATCCCCAACTATCCATGCCTCTTACACACTGTAAATATGCAGTTGGCCATGCTTCCACTACACCACTCTGGTACAAGGACAATCCTTCCTATGATGATACCCACCATAGGTTCAACGCAAAAATGGTTCTCTGCCATCGACCTTATTTAGATCCTCAGGCTAAGACCCACGTCCTCTCTCAACTACATTGAACTTCTTGTAAGGTGCCACATTTTCCTTTATTCTTTCAATTACCTTTCCAGACACACTTGAACTCAAGCTTGCTCTTTGACTACTCATGACAATGCTTCGTCTTCTTGATGGCTTCCTCCTATGAATGAGGCTCATCAAACTCAATCTGGTCTTTGATTACTACTAGAAATCCACTGAAGAACCTTTAAATATTTTCTTTCTTGTCCTTGAGATAAGGAGCATACCTCAACAAATCCAAGAATTTGCTAATGTACTCATCATCTGTCATAGAACCCATCGTTAGCCCATAAAACAGCTTGGCCCGTTCATTATAATATCTTTTATATATGTACTTCTTATTGAAGAGTCTCTCAAATTCATCCCAAATCAACTCTTCTTCTCTAATGCCTCTGACATTCTTCACATATTCCCACCAAATTTTTTCTTTCACTTTGAGACTTAATGTAGTTACCTTGGCTTTCATGTTCTCTGAAAAATCATGCAATATGAAAATTTCTTCATCCAAAGAAACCATGCTTCTGCATCTTTCAATTTCTTAATTTCTCCATCAAATGTAGGAGGCTTGGATTTCTTGAACTCTTCTGGAAAATATCTATTATCACTCCTCCTATAGAGATGATGGTGGTAATGGCAATGGCGTCTCTCAGAAATAGAGCTAGACTAAAATCCAATGAGCACTTGACCTCCTCTCATGTGTATCCAATGATATACCACCTCTCACTATATCATCTCTATCCATATTGTATCATGTTCAAGACCCACTACCATATGCCCCATTAGTCTTTTCTTCTTTTCCATGACTGATCCTCAGTTGTCTCTACTTCTACAAATTTGAAACACTCTAAAGGATGACTGCATTAACCTCAGTTTGATTTTCTTGATCCGTTGCAATTCTTTCCTCTACCTCAATCAAATTGTTATCATTTTTCTTGCAACTTTTGATCTCTTCCCTCAAACTCCTCAGTGTATCTTCCAATTAGGAGAATACTCTTCTCCTTTCTCCTCAATCGATCATTCCCATTCCATAGAATTCACATCAGGTCTGTAAGGGGATTCATGTGAACTTTAATCCACCATTATGCTCTTCATCTCTAGCTTTCTATTTCTTGCAAATATATTGTGTTAGATAAACCACATAGAATACATAATCAAAATCATACCTCAGTGTATCTCAAGGTAGGTTATTACATCTGCATAGACCAATCAAGATTATCATGATACAATATCACAATCATATTCATATATCAATATTGTAACCATAACCACAACAATGCATGTATAGTAAACACATAGAGAACTAACATGCATGCATAACAATATGCATTTACCCCAAGGTCTAGTGTTGCAACCGTTCTCTGATACCACTCTCTAATGCCTCACCCCACATTTACCCACTTTCTAGAGTAAATATGAGTTGATTTTTATTATGACAGGACCCAACCTCCAAGTTCTAGTTTGGAAGTGGGCCCTACAAACCAGAAACTCCTTGATACCTCTCAAGGACCCCAAATCACCCACGTGTCTGACAACCACCCCTGGTGATCAATCCCTAAGATGAAACTTCATTTTCTCATATGTTACACCCCAAATGTAAGCATGACACATTATGCATGTGGTTGGAAGGCTCTAGCCTCACTCATGTGGCTTCCTACATGCGGTTATAAATGAAATTCCCATGTTCATAGGGTGTGGAAGCAGGATCAATTCCACTTTTGTAGGGATGGCCCACAAGCCACTACCCAAAACAACCCAGAACTTTCTAGAATCAAATCTAGGATAATCACAAGTCTAAACCATCAATACTAAAGCTATATCTTGTCAAGGACATGCCTAATACATGATAGACATTTCATCAAACATATGATAAAAATAGAAGCTACAGACGATGAATGCATATATGATCATGATCTTCTGATCTTCATCATAGAATCATCAAGAAGGTTCAATGGCTTCTCAATCTATCTACAAAAACACTCACTAGCCTATGTATTCATCAATCATTCAAAAAATCATCAAATCACGAACAAGATTCGTAGCAAGAGAACACCATATAAACATGCATGTAACCAACATATAACAATAATAATAGCTATGGCAGATCATCCATAAAATAAACATAATAACCAATATATGTGCTTATAGATCACAATAAGAAAATAACTCATATTAACATATGCAAATGCCAATCATGTCAGAGACTTCCACATACCTCCTAACCAGAGATTTGGCTGAACCAACTATATTTTTCAACCAATCACCCTTGTATCATATTACAAGCATGAATGTGGGATCATTTGGGTTAAAACAAAATAGAACCAATCAGGGCTTCCAGTGGCCAAACCACGTCATCCCTTAAGCACAATGATTTCACTTGAACTGGTCCATAAATCACTAATGCGAAAACAAGATTGCATCCTTCGAATTACTTCACCAACTCTAGAGGAATTTTCCTATCTCCACCCATCCATCAAGAGTTCCAGGAGAAAGCCCATATCCAACCTTGATCCTTGGTGATTTTCGAGAGACCGCCTCAACCATGATCTAAGTCTAGTGATTGTACAAAGTTTAAACCAAAACAAGGAACAAAATAGGAAATGGTAAGGCAAGGATGAAACCATTGTCAATATAGATAAATCTCGTGTCAATGAAAAAAGAATAACCAAATAACCACATGCATGTACCATACATCCAAATCTCAACATGTTAAACCATACATGGACATTATTTCCTTCAATCCACAACTATTCCTACACTTAATTGTTGTTGTCAAAACTTCCTCTTCTGTTCCCTTGCTTATCTTTTCTTGTCTAGTCCTTGTTGGTTCAAGTTCTTGCTCCTTATCCTCTTGGAGTTTGATTTCTGATATTGATCCAAAGCTGAGAAAAATTTGTCGACTCTTTCTCAAGTGCCTTTCTATAATTGATGTCTAGTCTCATGCTTTCCTTTTATCCCTTTTTTCTTTTATTTTCCTTCATTTCCTCTATAATTTCCCTTGCATGCATATTTGAGTCTCTTCACTTCCCTTTTCTTGTATTTTACTTTATTTGCTTAATTAAATTGTCATTTATTACCTCTTTGCATTTTCCAATGCCTTTGCCAATTTTCATAGCCATTAATTAACCACAAGTGGTGCCCACTGTAATTTTTTCCCACCATTTAGCTTGGAATATGTGTCCCATGACTTAGTTATTATTTTTATTACATGGAAAATCAATAGTAATGAGTCATTTTGAAATCCTTGTAAGTTAACATATTCTTTACGAATAAAATCTCATGCACTAAGAAAAATTCTTAAGTAATTTTCTACAATTTTCTACTTTTTGTTGCTAGATATTGATGTTTTATGAAATGGAATGAATGAAATAAAGGTTTAGGAGTGAAATGTAATCAAATAATGAAGTAAGATAAAATAAATTTTAGAGGTTAATAACCATAAAAAAATTTAGGTATTTTCAAAAAGAGTTAGACACTCTCAATTTTTTACAAAACTCAATAGTAATCTTGCTCATCAAATCATTCTTATTTTAAGAGAGAAAGACCAATGATTCCTTAATGCAACACTAGCTTGTGTAGATCAGCATACACTACAACATTTTCCTATTAAGGATAGTCATTCATTTCCTTTTACACATATATCAGTTAGCTTTTCATTAAGTACACCTGATGAGCTCAAGAGAAAAGAAAAATTGACTTTACATAACATCAAATCAAGTCAAATATGTACATACCAATTATAAACAATTAAAAGCAAAGAAAGGAAAGAGTGTACATGCTTGGAAAAGGGCGCCCTCTAATGATCAAATTTAACACCCTGAAAATTGTTTGCTAGAGATACTTTACCAACAACATATATCAATGAAAATCATTTAAACCATTGACAGAAGTATGATATCTCCAAGTTCCAAATATGAAAATATTGTTAAGAAAAATACCCCTCTTTTGTCTTCAAATTCTTGGGTATTTATATCAAATTCAAGACTAATATCTTGAGATATATAACAACTAACAAGAAGAAACTATTATTGGCTCTATACAGGTTGATTTCAATACTAAAGATATTAAAAAATGGGGAAAATCCCAATAAATCTAAATTAAATCGTATTTTTAGCCAAAATCAAGGGTTTTTCTTGCAAAGTAGTTGAGTTGGCCAAGCTTTGAATTGGCACATGTGGAGCATATTTATGATGACTAATAGGTATTTCACCATCCTTGGACATCAAGGAATTTGTTCCATCTATCGGAATTCACAAAGTTGTACTCTACACATGTCAACAAATGAGCATTTCCTAGAAGTAGAAACATCTTATAATTTTTTTGCTAAAAATTTATTTCTAATGCCTAATTTTTGTCAAAGTACTAGGAAATAAAAGAAATGATAAAATAACTTTTCACTTTTGGGAGACAGTGATAATGAAATGTATGATGTGGAATAAAAAATGGAGAAAGTAAGGAAAAGTTACAACTAATGTTGTATTGGAATGGGTACCAAAATGACAACCAACAAAACCCTCATAATAGTTGGGTGAGACTTGTATTGTGTAGTATTTGCATGTCATTTTTTCCTTCTTGCTTCTGTGGAATTTCATTCGTGTGACAATATTTCATGCTTGATTTGTTTCTTTGTTTCTCACTCTCATCTGAGCTCTTTTTGTCTTTATCTTTGTTGTCTTTGTTTTCCTATATTATATTTTTAAATGTTTGTATTGTTTTAATATTTGTTATGTACACTAATATTAGTTAATTTCTTGTAATTAGAAAGGAATGACCCCCTAGGGCACTACACGTGGAGGAAGACATGGCCGTACAAGTGCATGTTCAGGAACATGGGGCAAACAATGAAGGTCAAGTTCATGATCCTATGGAAGAAGAAGATCATGCTAATAGCACAATTGAAGAAGATGAGATAAATATATTGATCTAGGAGGTATTTAATAATGTTGGAATGGTTGTGATGATGACAATATTGATGGTGTTTTTGTTATTCCTGTTCTTGAGAAGGAAACACAACCCCTTTATGAACGCTCCAAAAAAATATTCTCTTTACTATATTTTTATTGGCGAACTTGAAGGTTATGAATGGTTTATCAAACAATTGTGTCACACAATTACTAGGTATGTAATATATTTTGTCACATTTAGGATACAATGGTTATCTGCTCTCTTTTTTTTCCTTTATTTTTACTTTTAGTTGATCATCTATATAATTTGGATGTAATATGTACAATTAATATTATTTACATTAACCAATACTATTTTTTAATTATGTTGTAGATTTTTAGGTGAATTTTTATTACTATTTACGAAATTTTTACCTCACACATACCGAGATTTATATGCCATTATAAAATATATTGAAACGGAGTTTCAAGTTATTCATGCATGTCCTAAAGATCATATTTTTTTATTACGGAGAACATGCATCAAAATAAAAATGCCCAAAATTTCAATTGAGTAGATATTAAACTCATCAAGTAACAAAAAATGTGCCTTGCAAGGTTCTTTGTTATATTCCCATAATTCCACATTTGTGGTGAATGTTCAAGCACAAAAGAATAACACAATTTATGGATTAGTGTTGGCTTGAGGGGGGCTGACCCAGGTTTAGCATTAATTAGCCAAACAAATCCCTACACTACTGGCCCTTTCGGCATTAGGCCGTGGAGTGTAGACCGAAGTCTCACTGAAGCAGTATGGGTGGATTTTGGAACCAATTTTTTCCACACTGAGATGGTTGTGATGTCGTTTTATCTCTTCTATCCCTACCTTCGTGCAGGTGCTCTCACTCTAGGGCTTGTAAGACAAACCCTTTATTATGGTTTTCTATGCCTTCGCGAAAGTATACGATCGACCTTCGCGTAGCCCTAACTTGGGGCTCAGGTAATTTTGCACTATTATGGCTGCGCGTCGTGCAGATTCCCCAATTAACCTAAGTGATTTTTTTATCTTGTCGAATACTTAAAGTTATCGCCACATAATTAGATATTTGTAATTGCATTTAATTATTCATTGTAACTGTATTAATTAGCACGTCATTTAAGCATAATAAAGGAAATTAATACAAAATATCCAAACCTATCAACATAACAAATACATAGAAATTGCAAAATAACTCCTTTTATTAATATCTTCCAAGTGTTACAGACTCTATTCAGCCTGCACACACAGCTGCAAGAGTCTATGCACTCAGTTGCATACTTTTACCCTAGGCCTTTGTGCACTCAGCTATAAAGCCTCTTCCTACTCTACAACCCAAGACTTAGACTTCTTGTACTAAAGCTATGACTCTCTTACATGTCATGTCTCTCAAACTACTTAGAGCTTAGATCTTTCTATACAATCCCATGGTCCGCAGACCATGTGCAGATCTCTTACAACCAACTTTTCTTTACAAAACTAAGGGCAGACTACCTTTTGTGACACATAACACCTTCACGCTTCGCGACCACAAAATGCAGAGTCTTTACAAAAATAGTACAAAAAGTTGACTTAAACATGCACTTTTAGCCCCAAACCTTCCCTTGGGGGATCCTGCTCCCAACAGGCCCCCAACGCAAACATCGTGACCCACCCTTGAGTCACTCGGTAGGCATGAAGATCTTTGTGCAAAGCCTGTCTAGCTCAACCCTGATGACCGCACCCTAGGTTATGCAGAGTCGCTGCCTACTTTGCATCTTCGACTGTCTTCTCAGTTACTACCCCTGCATTGTTAGCCTAAAGTTGTTGTTGTGTTTCTTGTAGAGTTGCAAGATTGCCTTCAATGTTTCCTGTGACTAAATAAGCTTCCTCCAGATAGGGCTTTCGTCATGCCTTCAACATTGCTTCATTGTGCAGCACTGCATCCACCTATTCTTTTAGCTGCTTGGCTAACCTCTGTGCCAGCGCGACGGTTCACGTTGTGCCCTTAACTTCTTCATAGCACTACTGGAGTTCACGCACTTTTGTCTCTAGCCTCTGGATGTTTGGGTCCTCTTGCAAGTCGATGAGGACCTCCAATGATTGTTCAAACCACTGTGTGCAATCTGCTATTGTACTCTCCACTATCGTGGCTTCTTCTGTGATAGTGGCCACTCGTTGTTCCTTTACCTTTGGTGGTGTTGAAGGCTGAGCCCTCAACTAGAGTTCTGTAATCTGCAGGTTCAACTCCAACTGAACCTGTGCCATCTCTGTCTGAGTGTCACGCACCCCTGTTGCCAATTTATGGATGTGGACCTTGATTGGCTCCTCCTTCAGAATGGCCAATTTCGAGACCATTCTACAGGCCTCCTCCATGAATTGTATGATCTTCTTGCTCTAGCTGGTCACCTCAGCCTCGGCGGTGATGGCAGCATCCCTATGTAAGGCCATCTGCTCATTGTTGATTTTTAGTTCACTGATTACTTGGAGGGTGTAGTTCTTGTGAGCCCTCAGCTCTGCAATTACTCCATACCACTCCCTTCAAGGCACTGACAATGAGTCTGTAAGCCTCATTTTCTGTTGTCAGTGCTCCATCCAGTAGCATCAGCGCAATGGAAGCCTTCATGCTCTATCTCCCTCTATTAGAGTGATTGGGTCCAGCAAGGTCTTGGTCGCCTTCGATTTCTTTCTGGGCCCTCCCGTAGCCTGCTCTCTCAGGCGGTTAATGCAGCCAGATATCTCCTAAGGGTCCATGTTGTGCTGCTCTGTGTCCTCTTCTTTAGTTTCATGTGAAGGTGACCACACATTTGTCTAAGCCCTGCTCTGTACCACCTAAAAGTTTCCTAACTCCTTTCTTGTCTATTCTGCCTTGGCCTTCTCAGCAACCTCCTTCTTCCTCTTTTTGACTAGTTGTGCCATCTTCAGCTTGGCCTCGTCCTTCTTTTGTGTGGTGGACTTGCTTCCACCCACCGCCAAGTCCGTGGTGGTGCACCACTCCACCGGCTATTTATCCAACACTGCAACGATGGTATCATATGTGGCTAGGTACGATAAATCATACCACTTTTGTGCAGGGTCCTTTCCCTTCCTCATTGATATCTGACGGAAATCAGCTTTGAATTTGGCATATCTCTACAGGTTAGCATATGCCATGTGTTATCACTGACAAAATTTCGATGCTAAATGTCTGCAAATAAGCACATGAACCCTTTTAGCAATTTCGCAGCGCAATCATGGTTAAGCAGTTTCGCAGCAATCATTAGAATTTAAAACTAAAAAGCGCTGCGAAATCATCTACTACAGCTATGTATTTGGTTTCTGTATTGATCTTTGGTGTTGTAGCCACAAGAGAGGCACTTTTAACAAATAGGCTTCTGACATCAATAGTCGCTTGGCCAGTGCCAGGAGTTATCTACATTGGTATTATCTTACCCACTCTTGGAGGAGCACTTCAGAATCTCACAGGCGCTCCTCGCCTGCTTGCAGCAATTGCTAATGATGATATTATCCCAATACTGAAATACTTCAAGGCTACTGACAGTACTGAACCATATCTTGCAACTCTTTTTACAGCGTTTATCTGTGCTACCTGTGTAGTACTTGGAAATATTGATCTGATCTCACCTATGATAACTATGTTCTTCCTTCTATGCTATTCTGGTGTAAACTTGTCATGTTTCCTTTTGGATCTTCTGGATGCCTGCTAATAAAGCAATTGTCACAGTGAAAGGTTTGGATGAATGGCCGGGAGAGTACCAGAAATAGTTTGGAACATTGGACCTTTATTGGATAATATGTGATGGTGGTCTCATGTTGCTTCTTTCTCAGCTCTTACTTACGAAGGAAAGCTTTGAGAGTTGTAAGATTCAGGTATTCTGCATCGCCGAAGAGAACACCGAGGCAGAGGAGTTGAAAACAGAGTCAGGCACTGTAAGGCAAGGAGACAGCTTAACGAAAATACCAATGAAAAAGAAATGTCTTTTTGTCAAGACTGGAGCAGTTGTGTTGTGTCGCATTCAGGTAAATGACACTATCTGTACAGGCTATAGTGCTTTACTGTGGCACATTCTGAAGGGTCCAGCATCGAAATTTCATTCGAGAGCAGAGCAAACCCTTCGCCTTTTGTTGGATAGATTTACTTACTCTATCTCTACCAATAAGTGTCATGGAGATGATGCAATTGTTGAGGTGGTAATATGGACTGTTCAACGACTGTGCAAGGAACTTAAACGTGAAGAATTGGGATTGCTTTGGGATTGTTTGCTTGAAGAAAAATATTTCTTGCTTCCTGACATGAATTTGGAAGGTGTAGCTGATGAAAAGACTGAGCCTATCATGCATCACTCAATTACAATTAAACCCCCATTAGATATATGTAAGATTTTGGTTATGTATGGGGTAAAAGTCATTGATTTTTTAAAGAAAGCACAGTGTTTTTTCTCTTTTCTATACAAATTGTACCAAGTATCTCTTTGGGATGTGGCAAAGCTTATTTCAATTTATGTCAGAGGAAGAGATGCTGGGACTTAAGGTATCTTCTATGAAGGTCATGTGGAAATAAACTTTTGGCATTTTAATGTCTACAAGGGTTCCTATCAACGGTTTATGTGGTGAACATGATATCAGTAATCTTTATGACCAAAACTGTCCTTAAGTGAAGAATGATGCAGGGGATGAATAAAGCGTTCAATGGCAGCAGTGTATGCAGGCGCAAGTTTCCGCAAGCCCGTGGAGCACGTAATGCGACTTAATGCCATTGTGGCAATATTAAAGGACACTTCTCATTATCACACTAGTGTTTTTGCCGACACTGATATGAATATTATAATCAAGATGCTTACTTCATGGCCCGTTCAAATGTTATTTCCAGTGTTTGACATTATAAAAATGATGATTTATCATTCGCATGGAGCAGCTGCACTTGGCAAAAGTATGGGGAACTAATCGACTCCGTTATCATGAGAGACTGTCTCTCGGGCCAGCCTCGGGGATTTGGGTTTGTGACTTATGCTGCCACGTCTGTCGTGGATAAGGTTGAAGTCGACTTGGCACTTTCAGCCCATGCAAATGTACGTCGGTGGTTTGAAACAAAGAAAAAATAAGCAAGCAAACAGGAAAAGACAATAGCGGCACATGCAAAGGCTTTTAAAGACTGCAGAGAAAAAGACGCATTCGTTTCTTCAGAAATGTGCTAGGGTACAGTTTTGAAAAGACCCCAGACGTGGTAAATGACACAACAACCCCAAATCCAATAGAAAATCCACAAAGACAAGCTTTTCATCTTCAGATTTTATCAGTAAATAAGGAGGCTGAATTGTTTGTTCACTCAGGCTCAAAAAGGCCGAATTCCAAGCTTGTCGCAGAGGTCAAAGTTAGCCAAACTAAGGGAGGCCGAGTTGATTGTTACTTCAGATTTAAGATGGCAGAGTGGCACTCCTGTATCTGAGGTCGAAGTGATTCCAGGTAGCTGAGGCTGAGTTATACCAGAGTGATTGTGCCAATTTTAGAGAGGCTGAGCTGGGTCTTGCCTTGAAGACATTCGCTCGGCTTATTAATCCCAATCAGTTCCAGAATTCTTGCACAAGTGACAAGCCTGAATTCTTCAGAAATACACTTCCCTTTGAAGCTTATTCATTGCTAATTGAAAGAGGGTCGAATTCTGAGGAGGACGAGATTGGCAATTCCAGGGGTTTGGCACATTTTTCTCCTTACAAACAGAGGGCCAATTTCAGTTGTATCCACAGATTGAGTTCCTTGGAGATTGGTCCATATATGGGCTGTGAGTTTCCAATTGTCTCCATCTTCAAACAGTGGATCAAAGTCACCAATTTTGGAGCAGATTCCTGAGGACGAATATTTGTTGCATTGGTTGAAACTTGTTTCTTGGCATAGCAATCTTTTCCTGAAGTAGAATGAAGGGCTGTATTCTATCCCATCATCTCTCATTTCCATTGAAAATAAGCTCATGCAAGTTTCAGTCTGAGGGTTTCAAGTGAGATCCTCACACTAGTTTCGGTGGATCTCATTGCCACCCTAGCTAGTCTCTTCCCAATTTCGGTGGACAACATTAGCACCCTAGTTGGGTCATTTTCTAGAATTCAGTAAGAAGATCTAATCGAGTTGGTTGTAGGTATTCCTCAACTCATTTTGGTCTTTGCAGGATAGTGTGGATCATATTATTTTCAAGGGAGCTTGAAGTTTTCAGATGAGCGTTGTCACAAACAACAGTGACAGCTACTTCTTAATGACACTGGAAATTTCCATTGGCAGAGGCAGATTTTATGGTTTAATTGATTCCACCGATTTTTATATACAAGATATTTTCCAGCAGTGGAATTAACTAAGGTTAAAGGCGTCTCAGTTCTTGTGCACAGGTATAATTCTTAGTAGGTAAATGCACATTGCAAACACAACAAGACAAGTGTGATGCAGGTGTAGATTCATTTTTGTGACATTGGACAGGTATGATCATATTAAGACCTACGGGCTAAAAAATAAACTGTTTTAAATGAAACAGCAGTTTCGTAGCGCGCTACGAAACTGCTGTAGATGATATTTTTTTTTTTTTAAAAGAGAACGCAGACAGACAGTTGATTTCATGAGCGGGAGTTTTTGAAAGGGTACACATGTCCATCAATCCAGCCTACACCACATCAGCAACATGGCAGCGGTACATACATTGGGTCATTAAAGATTTCAAACATGCTGTTGTATATTCGAGCAGATTGAGGAAGGCAGGGACCGTGAAAACAGGACACACATCTTCACCAACTAATGAGTCATCTACACAGCTAGAATCCAAGGCAGCTCATTCAGTGAATGCCTCTCCAATGTGTTTCAGCCACTACAGAAATAGTACAGGTGTCAAAGCTCAAGAAGGAATCATGCACACGAGGAGACAGAATTAGAGTTTCAATAGGAATAGGACTCTATGTATTTAAAGCACAATACCTTTGTATTTAATAAGTTAGTTTAGATATAGATAAGGAAATTAATGATAGATTTTCGAGCTCCCCTCATGCTGGAGGAGGAGACTCAAGGTAGTTTAGTTTTGTTTCCTATATATAGGAAAAACTCTGATGTAAAAAAGGATTGGAGATTTTTATAAAAACAGAGTTTTCATATTGGCTTATGTAAAGGACTTTGACAGTAATAGAAAGGATACTTTTTCTTCCCAAGATTCATCTTGTGTTTCAAATGCTTAGAGTATATGTGGTTTGGTCTTTATTCTTCTTGTTTTACAATTCACTAAACATGCAATCACTCTGAATTCACCTAGTGCTCAGACTTTCTGTGTATGTTTATTGAGTTGAGGTTCTTCTTGGTAAATGTTTTGAGCATTTAGACATTATATGCCTTGGTTTCCATGATTGAGTAGCTACTTGTTTACTGCAGAAGTGTATGACTCCATGAGCCCAATGGGAGAAGCCTAATTTTTGTTGTTCCAACCAGCTTAAATTTCATATACTGTTTAAAGAGTTAGCCATCTTTCTTGCCCTTAATGCATATCAAAAATCTGTGAGAGAGCCCTCTCTGACTAAGGAGGCTAAACCTTAGTCTAAAGCTTGGTCTGAAACAGTTTCATGAGATCTTATTAAGTAGCAGCCCTTAGTACTGATTTTATGATAACATTTTGGTGCGTCTGCCGGGAGTCTAAAGATTATTCATTCCCGAAATCAAAGAGCTGAACTTCTGAAGGTAGCAGGAGCTCAGGAGAATTTTTGAGGCTGCAAATCTTCCTTGGCGACTCCATTGTTGAAGAATTCGAAATTCATAGATTCATGGTGATTCCACTGGAGTTATGAAGGACCCAGATGCTACCATTCTTATTTCAAGGTATGCATGCATAGATTTTTCAGGAATTCATGGTTTCCCAAATCATTTTCCCAAGGATGCATATTTTCTAAGGAATGGTCCAAAATTCAATGGAGAAGATTTGAGTTTAACTGTGAAGCATATATTGGATTTCTGTAAATTTGCTGAGATTCTTAGAGTTAAACATGAGGATGTTTGCATTATGTTTTTCGATGATTCATTTCAAGGGAAATGCAAATGGTGGATTGAACGTTTTCCTGCCAAATCCATTAAGTCATTTGAAGACTTGTGGTATATGTTTTTGGATGAATGGATGGATAGATCTGATGTGGTGGCAAACTCTCCTTCAGTTCAAGGTTTCAAACAATGGAATGATGATCATATTAATGAAGAAATAGGTCAAAATTTTTCTTTTTCCCTATCCTCGTATCTTAAGTCCTTTGACTATAAATCAGAAGACAAGATGAAATTTTTGGATGAAGTTGCTAAGGACATTGAGAAAGACATTGAAGGTCTAGAAGGTCAAATTCAGGCATATAGTTTTCATAATCATGATCATTATTTTCAGAAGCTTTCTATGACAAAACACAAGGAAAGAATGTTGCTTCCTTTCTCTTTCACGATTGAGGAACTGAATGCTGTTGTTGAAGATCAGTTTGCAGAGCCAGAAAGTCACAAGAATCATCAAGCTGATCATGTATTCTGGGATCCTATAGCTGATTACATGGAAGATTTTTACTCTCCAGTGCTTCAGTTTACTTATAAAGATCAGAGACAATTTCAGTGGCAGCGGTCATCATACCATCATATTAGCTCTGAATTCCGGAGACAGTTTCAGTGGCAGCGGTCATCATACCATCATATTAGCTCTGAATTCCGGAGACAGTTTCAGTGGCAGCGGTCATCATACCATCATATTAGCTCTGAATTCCGATGCAGTCAAAGAAATCAGATATCAGATAAAACTGAGGATTGGCTACATTGGAAATTTCATATTGATTAAGCAGAAAGAAGTTGAAATTGTTAGGGTAGGTAGGTAGGTAAATACAAATAAGCTCAAGGTTAACTGAGCATTTTTCAGTAGGTATAGCTTTCTTTCTCCTACAGTCATGCTTGTCAAGCAAATTTCTGTTTGTCACAAATGGATAAGGCACTGGATCTGCATGTTCTTAGTGTGCCACAAGGGCACACTATCCCAAGTGGAGCCATTGTTATCACTGACAAAATTTCGATGCTAAATTTCTGCAAATAAGCACATGAACCCTTTTAGCAATTTTGCAGCGCAATCATGGTTAAGCAGTTTCGCAACGATCATTAGAATTTAAAACTAACAAGCACTGTGAAATCATCTACTACAGCTATGTATTTGGTTTCTGTATTGATGTTTGGCGTTGTAGCCACAAGAGAGGCACTTTTAACAGATAGGCTTCTGACAGCAATAGTCGCTTGGCCAGTGCCAGGAGTTATCTACATTGGTATTATCTTACCCACTCTTGGAGCAGAACTTCAGAATCTCACAGGCGCTCCTCGCCTGCTTGCAGCAATTGCTAATGATGATATTATCCCAATACTGAAATACTTCAAGGCTACCGACAGTACTAAACCATATCTTGCAACTCTTTTTATAGCGTTTATCTGTGCTACCTGTGTAGTACTTGGAAATATTGATCTGATCTCACCTATGATAACTATGTTCTTCCTTCTATGCTATTCTGGTGTAAACTTGTCATGTTTCCTTTTGGATCTTCTGGATGCCTACTAATAAAGCAATTGTCACAGTGAAAGGTTTGGATGAATGGCCGGGAGAGTACCAGAAACAATTTAGAACATTGGACCTTTATTGGATAATATGTGATGGTGGTCTCATGTTGCTTCTTTCTCAGCTCTTAATTACGAAGGAAAGCTTTGAGAGTTGTAAGATTCAGGTATTCTGCATCGCCGAAGAGAACACCGAGGCAGAGGAGTTGAAAACAGAGTCAGGCACTGTAAGGCAAGGAGACAGCTTAACGAAAATACCAATGAAAAAGAAATGTCTTTTTGTCAAGACTGGAGCAGTTGTGTTGTGTCGCATTCAGGTAAATGACACTATCTGTACAGGCTATAGTGCTTTACTGTGGCACATTCTTAAGGGTCCAGCATCGAAATTTCATTCGAGAGCAGAGCAAACCCTTCGCCTTTTGTTGGATAGATTTACTTACTCTATCTCTACCAATAAGTGTCACGGAGATGATGCAATTGTTGAGGTGGTAATACGGACTGTTCAACGACTGTGCAAGGAACTTAAACGTGAAGAATTGGGATTGCTTTGGGATTGTTTGCTTGAAGAAAAATCTTGCTTGCTTCCTGACATGAATTTGGAAGGTGTAGCTGATGAAAAGACTGAGCCTATCATGCATCACTCGATGACAATTAAACCCCCATTAGATATATGTAAGATTTTGGTTATGTATGGGGTAAAAGTCATTGATTTTTTAAAGAAAGCACAGTGTTTTTTCTCTTTTCTGTACAAATTGTACCAAGTATCTCTTTGGGATGTGGCAAAGCTTATTTCAATTTATGTCAGAGGAAGAGATGTTGGGACTTAAGGTATCTTCTATGAAGGTCATGTGGAAATAAACTTTTGGCATTTTAATGTCTACAAGGGTTCCTATCAACGGTTTATGTGGTGAACATGATATCAGTAATCTTTATGACCAGAACTGTCCTTAAGTGAAGAATGATAAAGGGGATCAATAAAGCGTTTAGTGGCAGCAGTGTATGCAGGCGCAAGTTTCCGCAAGCCCGTGGAGCACGTAATGTGACTTAATGCCATTGTGGCAATATTAAAGGACACTTCTCATTATCACACTAGTGTTTTTGTCGACACTGATATGAATATTATAATCAAGATGCTTACTTCATGGCCCGTTCAAATGTTATTTCCAGTGTTTGACATTATAAAAATGATGATTTATCATTCGCATGGAGCAGCTGCACTTGGCAAAAGTATGGGGAACTAATCGACTCCGTTATCATGAGAGACTGTCTCTCAGGCCAGCCTTGGGGATTTGGGTTTGTGACTTATGCTGCCACGTCTGTCGTGGATAAGGTTGAAGTCGACTTGGCACTTTTAGCCCATGCAAATGTACGTCGGCGGTTTGAAACAAAGAAAAAATAAGCAAGCAAACAGGAAAAGACAATAGCGGCACATGCAAAGGCTTTTAAAGACTGCAGAGAAAAAGACGCATTCGTTTCTTCAGAAATGTGCTAGGGTACGGTTTTGAAAAGACCCCAGACGTGGTAAATGACACAACAACCCCAAATCCAATATAAAATCCACAAAGACAAGCTTTTCATCTTCAGATTTTATCAGTAAATAAGGAGGCCAAATTGTTTGTTCACTCAGGCTCAAAAAGGCCGAATTCCAAGCTTGTCGCAGAGGTCAAAGTTAGCCAAACTAAGGGAGGCCGAGTTGATTGTTACTTCAGATTTAAGAGGGAAGAGTGGCACTCCTGTATCTGAGGTCGAAGTGATTCCAGGTAGCTGAGGCTGAGTTATACCAGAGTGATTGTGCCAATTTTAGAGAGGCTGAGCTGGGTCTTGCCTTGAAGACATTTGCTCGGCTTATTAATCCCAATCAGTTCCAGAATTCTTGCACAAGTGACAAGCCTGAATTCTTCAGAAATACACTGCCCTTTGAAGCTTATTCATTGCTAATTGAAAGAGGGTCGAATTCTGAGGAGGACGAGATTGGAAATTCCAAGGGTTTGGCACATTTTTCTCCTTACAAACAGAGGGCCAATTTCAGTTGTATCCACAGATTGAGTTCCTTGGAGATTGGTCCATATATGGGCTGTGAGTTTCCAATTGTCTCCATCTTCAAACAGTGGATCAAAGTCACCAATTTTGGAGCAGATTCCTGAGGACGAATATTTGTTGCATTGGCTGAAACTTGTTTCTTGGCATAGCAATCTTTTCCTGAAGTAGAATGAAGGGCTGTATTCTATCCCATTATCTCTCATTGCCATTGAAAATAAGCTCATGCAAGTTTCAGTCTGAGGGTTTCAAGTGAGATCCTCACACTAGTTTCGGTGGATCTCATTTCCACCCTAGCTAGTCTCTTCCCAATTTCGGTGGACAACATTAGCACCCTAGTTGGGTCATTTTCTAGAATTCAGTAAGAAGATCTAATCGAGTTGGTTGTAGGTATTCCTCAACTCATTTTGGTCTTTGCAGGATAGTGTGGATCATATTATTTTCAAGGGAGCTTGAAGTTTTCAGATGAGCGTTGTCACAAACAACAGTGACAGCTACTGCTTAATGACACTGGAAATTTCCATTGGCAGAGGCAGATTTTATGGTTTAATTGATTCCACCGATTTTTATATACAAGATATTTTCCAGCAGTGGAATTAACTAAGGTTAAAGGCGTCTCAGTTCTTGTGCACAGGTATAATTATTAGCAGGTAAATGCACATTGCAAACACAACAAGACAAGTGTGATGCAGGTGTAGATTCATTTTTGTGACACTGGACAGGTATGATCATATTAAGACCTACGGGCTAAAAAATAAATTGTTTTAAATGAAACAGCAGTTTCGTAGCGCGCTACGAAACTGCTGTAGATGATATTTTTTTTTTAAAAAGAGAATGCAGACAGACAGTTGATTTCATGAGTGGGAGTTTTTGTAAGGGTACACATGTCCATCAATCCAGCCTACACCACATCAGCAACATGGCAGCGGTACATACATTGGGTCGTTAAAGATTTCAAACATGCTGTTGTATATTCGAGCAGATTGAGGAAGGCAGGGACCGTGAAAACATGACACACATCTTCACCAACTAATGAGTCATGTGCACAGCTAGAATCCAAGGCAGCTCATTCAGTGAATGCCTCTCCAATGTGTTTCAGCCACTACAGAAATAGTACAGGTGTCAAAGCTCAAGAAGGAATCATGCACACGAGGAGATAGAATTAGAGTTTCAATAGGAATAGGACTCTATGTATTTAAAGCACAATACCTTTGTATTTAATAAGTTAGTTTAGATATAGATAAGGCAATTAATGATAGATTTTCGAGCTCCCCTCATGCTGGAGGAGGAGACTCAAGGTAGTTTAGTTTTGTTTTCCTATATATAGGAAAACTCTGATGTAAAAAGGGTTGGAGATTTTTATAAAACAGAGTTTTCATATTGGCTTATGTAAAGGACTTTGACAGTAATAGAAAGGATACTTTTTCTTCCCAAGATTCATCTTGTGTTTCAAATGCTCAGAGTATATGTGGTTTGGTCTTTATTCTTCTTGTTTTACAGTTCATTAAACATGCAATCACTCTGAATTCACCTAGTGCTCAGACTTTCTGTGTATGTTTATTGAGTTGAGGTTCTTCTTGGTAAATGTTTTGAGCATTTAGACATTATATGCCTTGGTTTCCATGATTGAGTAGCTACTTGTTTACTGCAGAAGTGTATGACTCCATGAGCCCAATGGGAGAAGCCTAATTTTTGTTGTTCCAACCAACTTAAATTTCATATACTGTTTAAAGAGTTAGCCATCTTTCTTGCCCTTAATGCATATCAAAAATCTGTGAGAGAGCCCTCTCTGACTAAGGAGGCTAAACCTTAGTCTAAAGCCTGGTCTGAAACAGTTTCATGAGATCTTATTAAGTAGCAGCCCATAGTACTGATTTTATGATAACACCATGGGTGACAATCGTGACTTGCGATTGATAGCCATCCTGATATTCATTTCCATAAATATCCAGAAGATCTTGTCATCCTGAATGTGCTCCATGTCCTTGGTTGCCCACAATGAAGCGTACTTCACTGCCTTAGGAAGGTCCAGTGCGACCAAGGGGAATTGGCTCTCTTCTAGTAGCTCCCATGCTATGAGCACAATCGATAACAAGAGCCATGCGTAGTGGAACGTCTTGCTTTACTCTTGTGCTTCACAACAGTTTTCTAGGAACTCACCACGAAGGTAGTACGACCAGTTAAATTGGAGTCCTTCCCTGCACTATTATGTGAGCACGATGACAGGTGCCAGCACCTTATCGGTCTTCCGCATCACCTTCCCTACAAGGATCTACGTTGCCACCTTCATAGTGGGGTTGCAGATGGTGGAGATTGTGTACCCACGTGACTTCCTCACCAATTTGAACTTCTCTTTCATTGATTCTGCAAGCGCCAGCTTGCCACCCTTGCCACCAAAGATCATAGCTAGATTTTTTCCTGTATACCGCATGCATGTTATGCGGTGAATGAACATATCAGCGATGGGTATCGGCTCCTCAAGCCATAGACACCCATCATGCACCAATAATAAAAACTTCTTGATGACTAAAACCATTACAAGGGTGCGGCTATAGTGCGGCACCTAGAGTAGGTTGAGTAATCCTGCATTCTCTACTCCTCTGAGCCACTTCCACGGCTTGAGTGCAGTCATCCCCATATTTGTGTCTATGAAGTGGCGTGTGAACTGTTCAGTTGCCAGGTGCAGGAACTTCTCATGGTCCGCCAAGTCCCAGTCTCGAGCTTCAAAATCGACACCCATGCCAAACGCGGACCATCAAAAATGATCTCATCTTGTAGCAATGGGGTTTGCAAGGGAGTCTTAATTTCATCGATGTCCTTTGGGACCTTGGACTTAGGCTTGCATGTAGTGACATACTCCAACAACCATGTAATAAGGTACATATGTTGGGCTTCAACCTCCTCTAGTTCCACTCCCACATCCTCATCACCCATGGGGATGTCTTTGATATCCTCCTCTTCTGCCTCTAGGTTTATAACCTTTCCTTTCTCCTAGGCAGTAGGTTTTTGTGGATTTTCTCTCAACAATGCGCGCACTAGGAAGGAAGGCTTCTTGCCCTTCTTATGTTTCACAGTTTCCTTGGTTGAGGTTGGCTTCAGTCTCAGCATTCTCGGGGATTTATGGACCTCTGCCAGTACTTTGGCTACTTCTAAGGCAGATTCTTCTGCCTGTTTCTCCATCTATTGTGCCAACTCTTCTACCACTTTCTGTGTTGATAATTTTTGGGGATGATTACATAACACTCTCTATCAGTGCTCGTGACGTCTCAGGCAAGTTTGCAAATGCAGGAGTCTATTTGAGAGCCTTGAAAAACTCTGGGTCCATAGGTGTCTGAGAGCTTAATAGCTGAATTCTTAACATGCCAAGTGTTTCTTGTTGGATAGCCACTTGTAATTTATAGGGAAGTTTAAATTCAAATCTGATTGTTCCCCTTGAAATCGGTTCATTAATGCCAAATTGGTGGTATATTTTCAAGGATCCAAGCCATAAATTTCATTTTAAATGCCACCCGCCCACTCTACTTGGCCTCACTTCTACCGTCTTTTCATGAACAGTGACTTTAATAGTCGCTTTCCATACAACTTGCATGATTTCTCCCTACGTAGCATAGCTCCCTTCGCATTGTCGCGGACCCAGTGACACATCCTTGCTTCATACCATCTTCCAATCATGCAACTCCCCAACTTAGGTAGTGTATTTTATAGTCCTGCACCTCCTTTTAGATACCTGGAGCGCTAAGACTATGCTACTTTCATTTAGTCACATGGCCGTACTGCCGGTGAATGGTTTCAAGCGACTGCCATTCACCTTTCCTAGGAAGGGTTCTCCATTTAACTTGACCAACTATACCGCTCCTTCGTCGGTAAT
The DNA here is from genome assembly GCA_000404065.3 of Pinus taeda. Lineage (NCBI taxonomy): Eukaryota > Viridiplantae > Streptophyta > Pinopsida > Pinales > Pinaceae > Pinus > Pinus taeda. The sequence goes on along the minus strand of APFE030828820.1, from coordinate 38,106 downwards.
CTCCTTAATAACATAAGGCCCTAACTAGTGCATCCTAAATTTTCTAGGAAATTTATCAAAGTTACTATCGTGCAACAAAACCAAATCATTTACCTTAAATGTGCGCAACTTGATGTGTGGATCATGCCATGCCTTTTCACGCTGCTTTTGGACCTACTGGTGAAATGCAACCAAAAATATTTCTTCTTTGAGCTCATCCAGCTTCACAGGCCTCTCTTCCAGGGCTCTTCAATCCATCATACTTGGGAGCGCTTCTATGCGCAAACTAGGCACGATGTATTCTATAGGCATTATGGCTTCCACACCATAAATAAGCCTAAAAGGGGTTTGTCTTGTCAACTTCTTTCATGTCGTTCGATAAGGCACAATATTGCAAGTCTGCATAGGTCCCAATCACTTCGCTGAGCAATGCAAACCTTGGTCAGTGCATTTTGAAGCACTTTGTTGAACGCCTCCACTGTCCTATTAGGCTGTGGGTGATAAGGTGCGCTCTTCTGGTAATATACCTAAAATTCCTCTGTGCGTGCGCTGATCATCTCATTCAGGAAGTGCATACCATGATCACTCATCAAGATCCTTGGACATCCAACTTGCGTCAGTACATGCTCAAATAGGAACTTCGCAGTTGTCGCGCCCATGCAATCCTTCACTGGCTGCGCTTCTTCCCAATGAGTTAAATACTTTGTCGCAGTGATAATGTACCTTAATCCTGCCTTCCCTTATGGATGAGTGGGTCCTACAAAATTTATTGCCCACTTCTCAAAGGATTGCAACATGATTTTTGGATTCAAAGGCATTTCATCCCTTTGCGATGGCCTGCCCGTTCTTTGGCATACATCACATGCCTTGCAATATGATTTTGAATGTTGATGAAGGGCTGGCCACCACAACCCTGCGCGTAGAATATTCTTCATGGTTTCTCTCCCTACATAATGTCCTCTTGCGACACCCCCATGAGCGTCTACAAGGATTCTACTTTGTTCAAACTCAGGTACATACCGTCGCAATATCTCATCTGTCCCCATCTTGTATAGATGCCCAACAATGACAGAGAAATCCGCCACATGCACCACTAATTCCTTCTTTTGCTGGATAGAGTATCCTTCTGGTGCAATCCATGTTGTTAGTAAGTGTATTATATCCTCAAAATGACCATCCGCGACATACACTGCAAATAGCTGCGCGTCAGGCAATCCTTCTTCCAAGTTAGTAGGTTCCTCCCCTATTTCGATGCGCAATATATGGTCTGGTTCCATGTTCAATTTTCCAGGCTTCACAACAACTTCAAAATCGTACTCTTGGAATAATAAGAGCCATCTGCAGATTTGTCTCCCCAACAGAGGCTTATTGACCAGGTACTTCAACGCAGAGTGATTCGTATACATCTTAAAAATGTCCTCCTAACAAGTAGTGCCAATACTTGTGGAGCACATATACCATAGCTAGCCCATCGCATTCAGTGGTAGAATACTTTTTCTCTGCTTTGGAAAATTTGCAGCTTGCAAATGCGATAGGATGGTCTAAGCCTTTCCTGCCAGCCTGTGATAGTACTGCCCCCAACGCTATACATGACCCGTCGACATGTACATGAAACTCTTTCTTCTAGTTGGAGAAGACTAGAATCAGCGCGGTAACCATCTTTTCTTTCAATATATCCATGATTTTCTTACAATCATTGTTCCAGCAGAACGTGACATCCTTCTTCAACAATGTTTCCAAAGGAACGGTGATCTGGGCATAGATTTTGATAACCTTTCTATAATATCCTGTATGTCCGAGAGTAGCATGCAGCTGTTTCACACTCCTTGACACTTCTAAGTTTAGTATCACCGGGATCTTCATGGGGTCTACCATTAGCCCTTGTCTGCAAACCACTTGCCCCAATAGGTTCCCAAAAGGAATGAAAAACATACACTTCTTGAGATTGAGCATGATCTAGTATCTTTGACAGGTATCTAGCATCAGGCACAAGCTTGCTACATGGCACTTAACCAGCCCAAATATAGTCCTATCATCAAAATATACCTCTAGGAAATTATGAATAAATTCCTTGAATTCCACAACAACCATGCGTGAAACAATTGTAGGTGCATTCTTTAATCCAAATGGCATTACAATGTATTTAAAACAACTCCACTCAATCACGAAGGTTGTTTTTCTCCTATCCTTCGACGTGATTTTTATTTGGTGGTACCTAGAGAACCCATCAGTGAAGGAATATGCTTCCTAGCCACCAAAATTGTCCATCACTTCATCCGTGAATGGAGTCGGGAAAGGATTAGGCACACAAGCGTCATTCATTTTTCTGAGATCCACACATATCCTTATCTCATCCTTCTGCTTCTTCTCTTGTACAACCATTGGGCTTACCCAACTATATTCTTCCATAGGATTAGTGATTCCTGCTGCTAACATCTTGCCTAGCTCTAAGCAGACCTTCTCCTTGTATTTCGGACTGAGGTGGTAAGGCCTCTGCTTAACTGGCTTCACGTTAGGCTTTAACGTGATATTCATTATTCTTAGGTCCCCGATTATTCCTTTCAGATCCATAAAATTGGTAGGGAATAATTCCTGGTACTAGCGGAACAATTCAACAACCTTATCCACCGTCATGTCATCCTAGTAGTCTCCAATATTCGCGAACGTGGGTTCTGCCTCCGTACCAATGTTTACTTGTTTCATTTTCACCGGCGCGGTTATATCAGTGTTCTCAATCTGCGGTCCTTGAACCTCGCAGTGGCCCTCTATTTTTGGAATGTTAATCTTCTGTCGATACTCATCCTATGCTTCAATAGTTACATTATAACATTCAAGTGCGCGACTCAACTGAGTAGCCCATTTAGGCTGAATTAGGTCTAAAGGATCCTGCGGTATCCTAAAGATAGCTGCTTTCACCTCTTGTAGTGCTTCATCAATACTATCAAACCCATACTCAAAATTGAATGTCATCATGAATCCTTCATGTAGGATATGCCATTCACCTATCCCATGGTGGAGCTCTATTTCTATATAACAATTCATTAGGATACATCAAGGGTATGACAAAACCGGTGCACTCACTTAGGTTGGGGATTTTCTCCATAAGCCTGTGTCCATTTTTCCAGATGTGCTCATGGATCATTCTACCCATCATATTTGTCTGTCAGTCACATCCTAGGCTTCCCAAATCATCTTCTCATCATCCTCCTACATTCGCGCCAATAATCAAAGCTTCCGTTTTGCGTACCCCACCATCTTGTGAGTGTGGCGCGCAGTGCCCAGTCCAAGTTCTGGAAGCGTTGCTTTTTTGGTACCTCCCTTTCAAATGCATCCAAAAATATATCTACCTCATTCAGACAATCATAAATAGGTAGATTTCTTACCTTTGATGACACACAGTGCAACGACTAGGTCATCATGTTGCAATTCAGCGAAGTTACTTCATGTAACTGATTCTGCCAGTGTTCTGTTTCTTTGTCGGAGTCCGAAGTGCAGGAACTCTCGCGATCCCATGTAATTCTTCCATCCATGGTGGGATTCACCCAATCTTGGTCTCACACTATTATCTTATAGATAGAGTCCAGGTCATGATCACTCTCATAATCACAAATAGGTTTAGTATAGCGTGATCCTTCAGCAGGATCGAGGGGTACTATTATGCACAGGGATTTCTTCTCAAATATCGTCTTTCACTTCTTTAAATTGATTACCCCATTCATATTAGTAGCCCAGTCAATTCCTAGGAGCGCAGGGTAGGGATTGCCATCATCCACTATCTCTATTACTTAAAAATCAACCAGCGCACTCACTCCCTCATTATCCATGGGCACCCCCTGTAGCCGCCCCATGGGGATGGTTTTTTGTTGATTCGCCATTCTTAGATGAATCAGATACCATTGCAACACAGGTCTCCCCATTCGCTTCGAAGTCTACTTTGGTAGTACATTCACATCTCACCCCAAGTCCAAAATGACCTAATCCATTTCATACTCTCCTATTTGTGTGGTTAGTCTCATTTCCCATCCCATCCTTGTTTTATGCTTGCCAATCTTTCATACTATGCATGGCTCACCTGTTGTGATTCCTACGCATCTCTTCATGAGTTCTTGTAACACTTTTGTTAGCCTGCTGCTGCAGCATGTTACTCATATTTCATGATTGACATTTTTATAGACCAAATATGTCATACTTTGCATGCTACAATGCTCCATATTTGCTAAACAGTCACCAAGCAAAGAAGGCTACTCAGAGTTCATCTAACTGCTTTCCAAATTTTGAGAAGTTATTCCAGTTTTGTACAATTTTCAGCTAAAGGGAGGTCCAAACAGCCTAATCTTGGTCTCCCTAGGTTTCAATTTCCTGTTTTAGGATATAGAGAATGAAAATATGTCCAAACAACTTAATCTTGGCAGATTCTTAGATAGGTAGAGAATCAAAGGAGCCCAACTGCTTAATCTGAGCCCTTGGAATAAAAAAGGGTAGTTTGTAGATAGGAAAGTATAAAAAAGAAAAATTGAAATGATGGGTCTGCAAGTCTAAGTGCACCCAAACCAAAAGAAGAAAAAATGTTAGGTAAGTAGGCTGGGTAGGCAGTTTTGAGGTTGTTGAATCTTGATGTCTGTTCATATTTTAAAGTACCATCTACACTCAGATCACAGTCGTCAAGCATTTCTATTTCGAAGAAGCTCAAACCAGGCGTAACTAACTTCCTTTCTCCATCTCCCCCAAATCATTAACTAATTTCCCCAAAAAGAGGTCAAGATCTGCTTGATACCTCTTAGTTTCATCATTTTCATGTCATTAGCTTGGGTGAAGATCTGCTTCACTCAAAGAAAATCCATACACTCTCTATAAGGTTCTATCTCCCCTTTTCAAGCCTAAGATTTCTAAAACTTAGCGCTTTCTTGTCATCTCCATATTAACTAATGACATTATTATTTAACTCCTTATATTTTCCCTGTCCCCATACTAAAACTATGTAAATCATCCCCTATGTAAATATCCCTCCCCCAGGTTGAAAAATAACCATAAGTACCCCCAGGAATTGCTCAGTTTGTCTGAAATCGGGCAAGAACCCTCATGCTGCTCCTTCAAACCATCTTCTAATGCAATAGACCCCTTCCAAAGTATAAAATTCCTTTTTAGGTTATCGGACCCCTTCCGAGGTCTCAAATGCTCTTCTAACACACATACTCACTCCTTTCGATCGCAATTGACCCTTGTCGATTCCCTTAACACTCTGCAGATCCTAGTGAGACATCTCGCGTTGCCATATCGCAATATTTTCACCACATAGGTGTGCCCCATCCATTGTTGCCCGATGCAATATTGCGATATCGGCGATCGGTAGTCGCAAGTATCACATTTCCAAAAGAAATACCTTTCCCGTTCCCCGCCGATGCGATATTGCGATCGCATCGGAAGAAGTTGATTGCATCGCATTAAAGTATGAACCACCCTGCCACGTCACCTAGCTGATGTCATCCGCCGTACTGCTCACGTCATGCTGACGTCAGCAGCCAAAAAACCAAAAATTCGCGCAGGAACAAAAATCATGCTTCGGAGCTCCGGAACAAGAAACGGAGGCAGTTTTCGATGCGCAATTAGCGCAAAGCGCTAATCGCGCATCTCTACGGGAAATAGGTTGTTTTAGGGAATATTTAGGGTATCTTTTGATTCCTTGGCCCGTTTTGCACCGAAAAGGCCCGAAATTGCCCGATTTTTCCAAATTAAACCGATTTCAAGACAGGAAGAGACCAGAGACAGAGATTAAAGAGTATCAGATCAAATCAACAAGGAAAAAGCACGTTAAAGAGTATCAGCAAGCGGCGGAGACCATCAATGTAGCGGCAAAGAGTATCATCGAAGATCTTAACAGCAGCCCAAAGCAGGAGAAAATTAAATACCTTCCAGCAAAGTCAAAGAAAGAGGGAGAGGCCACTCAAAACTCTCAAATCATGGTTATTACACATTTAACTCGCACCCGAACAGAACTATAGATCCCAAAGCACAGTTATTCCAGCAGTACTGCATCGAGGCTCCAAGGGCCGCATTACACTCCTTTTGATCCAGCTACCTCTGACACAATTTCAATAGATATTTACTTGCACTTAATTTTGGCACAAGTTTAGGTTTAGAAAAGCTCTTTTGCAGACCTGTGTTAGGTCAATTGTAATAAATAAGTTCGAGATATTTGCATTATAAAGACAGCCCTGAACACTGGATTATGGGTTGGTTGGTTGGTTGATGAGTCAACAAGCTATCTCTAGCTGATTTTTCTCTAGGAGAGACTCACACTGTAATGTATGATAAGTTTCTATAATCAAAGACTGCTTATGCGCCTTGGAGAACGGATTGTTCACTGTGTTTACTGGTTGAAGAGTGATTATGGAATTCCCGTGCTGTTGCATAACTCAATAAGTGTTTCTCACCTTTGTTTTCGTTCATAAATTACACTCTTAAACTGCAGAAAGAAAGATTAGCTTAGAATTTGTTTAAATACACTCTATGCTCAATTTCTATTGTTCCTTTATGTTTTCTTCTGTTTAAGCATAAATATGAATTCCACATGGCTCATGTTTGCCTTAACCGAAGACAGTTATCCAGGGATTCTTCATTGCCCCTAGATAGAGATCATCTTTCCCTCTGTTAAGTTTGAATGAGAGATTCTTAAGTGCCTCTCATTCCTTACATATCATTCACCCTTTTAGTCTGAAGATTATGTTATGAGCAGCTATCCTGCTTCATTATTTCTCGTATGACCAAAAAGATGCACTGATAATCCTAACCCATGACTCCATGCCCAATGGTTTGAAACTTATCACTTCATAAGATGCCTCTCTACCTGAAAGCATTTTCCTTCCATTCAAACACAAACAAAAAACCCCTGAGCCAAAAGCTAGCCTAAAATCATCAACAAAGTTGAATCATTAAGAGAGAGCCCTCTCTGATTGCAGGTAGGCTAGAACCTGCAATCCAAAGATTGGTTTGTGGTTACCTCGGTCGTATCCCTACAGGAGCCTAGGGACAACCTGAGTGATAAAATAATGGCGACTCCACTGGGGACCTACTCAGATAAATTCACTAAACCAGTCTGCAGCCCCACAGAGGAAGAAACTGACCTGTGAAGGTCTCGGCCGACCTGTGTTGCTGTGTCCTTTAGAAAAAGTTCCCAAAAAATAGAGTAGAAGCTGGCTCCTAAGAAGCAAACGCGTAATACATGATTAAATTATGATCCAGGTAGCCCAGCTGCTTTTGCAAATCCAAATTTAATTCCTAAGATCATTAGAAAACAAAAGCAAAAAGAAGACCCAACTACTGGGAGTCCTGAAACAATTCAGCCAAGCAGTGTTCCAACCCATGTCAAAGTTTTATTCCAATCAACCCCAAGTTCCCCTGGTTCATCACCTCCTTCTCTAAGCAGTGCCTCTACACCTCCATCCCATACTCCTACTACCACCACTACTCCTTCTACCCCGGTTGTTCCTGTTATCCCCGTTGCCCTAGATGTTTCGCTTATCCCCATCATCACGGCTAGATATGCGCCCTTACAACTGCCTACTAATCCCGGTGCTATGCCTCAGGACTACCAGTCAAAAATTACTTATTTTGATGGCGCAACCTCCTGCACCGCCCTACAACATACAAAGAAAATGCAGGATTATTTCGAGAGTTATGAAATTGATGATGAGAGTGTAAGAATGAATATTTTTGTCCAAAGTTTGACCGGTGATGTCAGAACCTGGTTTAGGGCACTTGCACCCAATTCCATATTAAACCCTAAAGCCTTATACCAGGCATTTATTAACAGATGGGAGAGAAAGAAATATCCCCTACACATACTATCTGAGTATGATACTATCAAAAGAGGACCTCAGGAAACAATTCTGGATTACTGTGCAAGATTTAACAATGTTTACAATGCAATACCACAAAATTTAAGACCTCCACCTGATCTCGCTTTGTACAAATTCCCAGATGGCTTTGATGCTGAGATGGCATATCAGTTAAGGGAAAGAGCCCCTCAAAGCCTTGCAGAAATGCAAGATGTTGCTGTTAGTGTGGAAGCAAATCTAATTGCTAAAAGAAACAAAACTAGAACTGAGAGAAGAACCACTTTCAAAGAAGAACCCTCAGCGTTCGATCAGAAGCTAGATGCTATCATCAGTGGCATCCACAGGTTGGGAGACAGAGTAGACAATGTTGAGAGAAAAACTTCATGGGAGGGTCAACAGCCCAATGCCATCAGGAACCCGAACTTTAGAAAAGCTCAAAACACAAACGTTGGAAGGGCCAGTCCCGACCATGATATTAGGCCTCCCTTTCAAGAAAACTATGTAGAGGCATCTACATCCGCTGAGCCCACAGATGGGACTCATATGAACCTGATAGATTCAGAAAATTAATAGCAAATCTTTCTTACGGAAGAAGACCGACCATATCTTGATGCAAAACAATTTCACACCAATTCGGGAGAGTTCTTCGACTTTAAACAAGGATATGATACCGTTGTGTACGAGGTACACAAGCAATACAAATTAAGAACAAGGACCATTGACGTTCCCCCATCTAGCAGAACAAAAGATAGCAAACAACTCAACAAAAGTAAAGGAAATATCACCAACAATCAACCAGCTGACTGCTCTGTCCCAAACCCTCATCAAGTAACTGTGGAGGATGTAACAGACACACACTCTCTTGTCGATCGGCCTCTACCTCCCTCCTCCACAAAAGAAGATCTGAATAGCACTCCCAAAAATCTTCCCAAAACAGAAATACCACAAACTGTCATACATCATGACATTGACATTCCAAAAGAAAACATAGAGAGTATGTCTGAAAAGGATAAATTCGCCACTATCAACGCCAAGAACTCATTGGAAAAACCATTCATTTTAGAAGCAGAGATTGGAAAACTCAAGATTTCCATTCCCCTCTCAGAACTTGCCAAACATGATGTATATAGGCAACAAATTCAAAGGTCACTTCAGTTACCAGAAGTAAAGAATGATGTAAACGTTTTAGATGATACCCCTGAACTACTCTTTGGTCCAGAAGTTAACGGAAAAAAAACATATGGACCTGTTCCACCTTTTTATGTCAGTCTGCACATACATGACAAAATACTGCATAATGCTATGTTTGACACAGGTGCCTCACATAACCTTATGCCCAAAGCTGTAATGGAAACGTTGAACCTTGATGTCACAAGACCGTACAAAGCTCTGTATTCCTTTGACTCAAGTCAATTCAAATGTTTAGGCTTGATCAAAGACCTTTGTGTCTCTCTAGTCCAATTCCCCAACAAGACAATCTTAATGGACGTAGTAGTTGCCGACATTCCCACAAAGTATGGCATGCTCCTATCCAGATAGTGGGGAGCAAAATTGCAAGTATCCCTTCAACTCGACCTCTCTTATGCCACTATATCTGTCTTTGGACAACCAAAGAGACTATATAGATAAACATTAATGAAGTATATGGTAAGCAGTGAAGAAAAGCCCCAAAATTTTCCAATATACTCAATCCATTCTGATATGGATTCTTTTATTTTATTTAATGATAACACCAGCCATCCAACTAATGATAAGTCGTTATCTTTGGAGCAAGGAACGTACATCAATGAGGAATGGGTTGCCAACACCCATGAAACTGTCGTAACAGCCAAGGAAACCAACAAACAGCAAGAAGAACACCCTGAAACAGAAATTGTAAGTCTGCCTGGTCCTCAAACAACTGAAACTCTCAATACAAACCTCAAACAAGAAATCATATGGTATTTGGAGTTTGATGGTTCAGTTAACAAGTTAGGAGCAAGGGCCGAAGTGTGGATTTACAATACTCATAATAATCATGCACAAGGCCATGCCTGTAGACTCAATTTCAGATTTACAAACAACATGGCAGAGTATGAAGCCCTTCTCTTAGGCCTCAAGTTGCTCAAAATCCTGGGAGTTACTAGAGTCTCCATCCTAGGTGACTCTGACTTGATTATACAACAAATAAAAGGAAACTTTGTCGCTAATGATAGTAGAATGGGAGCTTACAGAGCTACTTCCATCGAATTACTCAATGCCTTCAACGAATTCAAGCTTGCCAAAATTGCACGAGATCACATTATTCATGCCCATAGTGTACCAACCTTTTCTAGCACATGCAAGCTTCCCTTTGAACCAAATCACCTTTTCACCACTGAAATAAAACATAGACCTTCGGTCCCTAACAATGATAAGGATTGGCAGGTATTTCAAAATGATGCCCAGATTAACAGTTTCTTAACCCTGGAGGACGAATTTTCCAACACAAACATTGACATGGATGCCATGGACGACTCACAACAGTTAGCAGAAGAAAACCACATGACTGTAACAGTTGCAACAGCTAAACAAATCCTTAGCCCAACTATTTTTAACCATACAAACATAGAACAGCTGAAACAAATCTGTTTAGAGGAAACAGCCAAGGTGGAGGATGAGTTTATTGATCTGAAGAGTAATGTTCTACCTGTCGGCCTTACTCCATTGGAAGACATGTTTGATGACAACGATGTGCCCAAAAAGCCAAAGATGAAACCTTTGAATGCTGCCATAGAAGAACACAACATAGGAATAGCAGAGCATCCCAGAATGATTAAGTTGTCCAAAAATCTGCCCCCTGACCAAAAACCGAAATATGTGGATTTGTTCAAAGAATTCCAAGATGTATTTTCCTGGAGTTATGAGGACTTGAAGTCCTATGAAACCTCAGTGATCCAACATACCATTCCCCTAAAACCAAATCAAAAACCGTTCAAACAGAAACTTAGAAGAATCAACCCCATGCTTCTTCCCTTGATTGAGAAAGAAATAAAGAGAATTTTTGAAGCAGGTATCATTGCACCCATCAGATTCTCTGAATGGGTGTCTAACTTAGTTCCCACCAGGAAAAAAACAGGAGAGATAAGACTGTGTGTAGACTTGAGAAATTTAAACCAAGTCTCTCTAAAAGCCCACTACCCGTTGCCCAAAATGGACCATATCTTGCAAAGAGTAGTGGGTTCCTCTAGAATTTCTTTACTAGATGGATTTTTAGGATTTAATCAAATACCTGTTCACCTGGATGACCAAGACAAGACAGCCTTTACCACACCGTGGGGAACATTTAAGTACGTTAAAATGCCTTTTGGGCTGAAAAACACTGGTGCTACCTTTCAAAGGGCAATGGATATTGCATTTGCTAAGGAGATACATGATTTCCTCGTAGTTTACCTTGATGACCTGACCCCATTCTCCAAATCTGACCAAGAGCACCTTAAGCACTTAAGGCAAATTTTCATGACATGCAGGAAATATGGCATTTCCTTGAATCCTAAGAAGTCCCTATTTGCCCTTGGAAAAGGCAAGCTTCTAGGGCATATAATATCAAAAGATGGGATCAGAATTGACCCGGAAAGAATTCAAGCGATCCTTCAAATCCCTTATGCAAGAAACATAAAAGAACTGCAAGCATTCCTTGGAAAGATCAATTTCCTAAGGAGATTTATCCCAAACCTAGCCGAGCTAATAAGGCTACTGAGCAACATGTTGAAGAAGGATGCCAAGGTAACATTGTCTCTTGAAACCAAGCAGGCTTTTGAGAGTATAAAAACTACCCTAAATCAAACGCCTGTCCTCACCAGCCCTCAATTCGACAAAGATTTTATCATTTTTTCCTTCGCATCTAAACACACTATAGTTGTTGTCCTTCTGCAGAAAGATGATCAGGGCAACGAAAATCCAATTGCTTTCTTCAGCCGATCTTTGAGAGATGCACCCTTGAAATATCAGATTATGGATAAGCAGGCCTATGCCCTGGTCAAAGCCATCAAAGATTTCAGAATTTACATCCTATACTCCCACGTGATTGCCTATGTCCCTAACGATGTTGTAAAGGATATATTAACTCAAGAGGGACTAGAAGGCAAAAGAGGCAAGTGGATTTCCAGCATCCTTGAATACAACATTGAAATAAAGCCCACCAAGCTCATAAAAGGACAAGGGTTAGCCAAACTAATGTCTGAAACAAACTTCCAAGCATTAGACATTAATCAATTGGACAATGAACCAGAGCTGGCGACTCCACAGATCAGTGAAACCTTCATGCAATCCCCATGGTATGTTGATATTTGCTTTGTATTGTTAAACCTGTGTGCTCCCCCAGGATTGTCCAGAACCAAGAAAAGATTTTTAAGGATGAAATCATCAAAATTTTGTGTCATAGATGGTGCTTTGTTTTGGAAAAATCATGAAGGCATTTTTCTTAATTGTTTGACTATAAATGAAACTAACAGCATCATGAAATAATTCCATGCAGGGGACTGTGGAGGACACTTACATTGGAAGTCCACGGCTGACAAGATCTTACGGGCTGGTTATTATTGTCCCTCTCTATTTGCAGATGTAAAGAAGTTTGCTGTCTCGTGCCACAAATGCCAAATCTTTGAAGGGAAAAGAAAGCTACTGCCCTTGCCCCTTAAGCCCATTTCAACCGAGAAACCTTTTCAACAATGGGGTCTCGACTTCATTGGATAAATTCATCCCTCTTCCTCAGGCCAACACAAGTGGATTTTAACAGCCACCGATTACTTCACTAAGTGGATTGAAGCCATCCCATGTAGGCAAGCCAACGACTCCACCATTATCCAATTCCTTGAGAGCAATATCCTTTCTAGATTCGGCTGCCCTGAGAAAATTATCACTGACAATGCTGCTGCTTTCAAATCCAAAGAAATGATCAACTTTTTCCATAAATACCACATCACCTTAGGCCACTCCACGGCTTACTACCCTCAAAGTAATGGCTTAGCCGAATCTTCCAACAAAAGCCTCATCAATATCATAAAGAAACTGTTGGAGGAAAAAAAAAAGAACTGGCATAGGAAGCTCCAAATGCTCTGTGGGCAGACAGACTTTCCACCAAGAAATCCATTGGGATGAGCCCTTATGAACTTGTATATGGCATGGAGCCCAAGTTCCTTCATCTCTGGGCATTCCTACTATTAAATTGTTGC
>APFE030828813.1:81753-127164 GCA_000404065.3 Pinus taeda | reverse complement strand
ATGGTGTCTGAGCCATTTTGGGAGTACCAACGATTGCCTGTGGTGTTCCAGGTGTTTGGGGAGGAGGTGGAAATGAACACTGAAAAGATTGTGATGTTGAAGGTGAAGTCCCTTGGTGAACAATAATATGTAATGGTGAAGTGGGTGTTTGAATTCGCACTGGTGATGATGAGATGGATGATGATGGAGAAAAGGTTTCACTACCAGAACCTTCACTGTTCTTTTTAATCCTTTTCCTTTGGGGTAAAGGCAACTCAGGTGGTTCAATACTGAGTTTTTCGCTTTGAAGTCTGGTAAGATGATGAGGTAGGCAAAATTGTGAAGCCTGACTGCCTTGTGATACTTTAGATCTAGGAGGTGAAATAGAGAAGCCTTGAAGTTTCTGGATGATAGACTGAACTTCAGGGGACTCCAGGCTTAAACGTTCTGAAGTATAATGAGGTTGAGCAGTAGTAGTTGATCTTTCCTCTTCTTGTCTGGATACTGGTATTTCAGAGTGTAAACGAGAGGTCCGAGGAGAGGTGGAGGGTGATTTACTCTGTGAATGGTCTGTAGGTTTTGACTTACTCGCCGTTCATAGTGGATGGCCCTCCTTCTAGCACCAGAAATTTTGATGCTTCGAAAATCGTTACATCAACATCGGGGGATAACCACCCGGTCCATACCTTAATACAGCGCCTTTTTCGTTTGGGATGGTGGCTCTGACTGAATATAATGGGACCAGTTTCCCAATAGTGAATAAAAGGCGGTGAATGAATGATTGGTTTTTAAATAAGTGATAATAAATGGAGGATTTATTCTATGAACGAAAACATAAATGACTATTTTATCCCGGGAAGCTTCTATTCTTTAAGTGTAACGTTTAATGATCTATGTTTTCCGATAGGCATATAGATGACACTATGCAATAAACAAAGACATTCATTTAAATCATAATTGCTTCGTTCAAATAGTTGAACGAAGTAATTGATAAAACAATATTACACTTCTCTTTTATATTACCGATATGTACATGATTGAAAGAATAGCAAACTGTAAACATCCAATAGTGGAAAGCATAAAGTTTACTGTTGAAACACATTCACATATTCAATAATAGCATAAATGACCAAACAACAATTCACATAAAAGGAATAAATTCAGACATCGATAATAGTACCATATGAGCTGCGAATTATTCCCTACGCCAATCACAATTTGAATTCCTTCTTCCGATTCAGAAATACTTTAAAATAAAGGCAATAGTGCACATTCATATCAAAGCTTCATTATCAAAATTTGGAAAGAATGGTCCAGTCTTCATAAAAGAATATGCCTGAAGTACAATAGTGCAAGTTCAAGCTTAAGTCATATACAAAAACTTACGACCCTTTCTAAATGCATGAAAGGGTCTATAAATACTAAACTAAGCTAAAAAACTACAAAATTAAAATGCTACTAAATTGGTATAATCCGATCTTAAAATATCTCCCCCACAGTGATCTGGAAATTGGCAGCGATGATTCATTCTTCTGGCTGTTTGCCCTTTGTCCTGAGTTGGCATATTGCCAGCATTGGCTCCACTTCTTGAGGGCAGCTGAGTCGAGAATTGATTTGAGCAGCATAGGTGGCATCATGTATCTCGGGAATGATACACCCGATTGCATACGTTAGGCATTTGAGGGCGGATCTCTGAGTGTATGGTTTAACAAGGAACAACCAATAGGTGTCCGAAGTTAAGCTTTTAATCCCTGAGATCAATCTCCCATTCTTTTTAAGCTCTTGGTTACATGACTGCTCCAATGTCTTGGTTGATAATAGTTTACCTGGTGTACATTGAGAAATCATGTTAGATAAATAGAGAGTGTTATTGATCAAGTCAATTAAATTGCTCATAGATAACTTGCATCAGGAAACAACTCTCTCTGCTTACATTAATTGGGACTTCCATTCTGTGAATAAGATTTCCTTATGGGATTCTAGGATTTTGGGCAAGTTTGCTACCTTTCCCTCATTGGAGTCCTGCCATGTAAGAAAATCTTTCAAAGTGTCTTCGGCTTGCTCTAAATCCTGCCTGGCATCCATTGACTTATCTATTATGGATGATGTTATGTCGCATAAAGGTTCAACTTGGGCGATTTCATGACATAACAATATTATTTGCGTTATTAATGCCTTGTTAATTTGCATTGCCTCTGCTCTGAACTCAACAGGCTGGGGAAGACTCTTGAACCTTTCTACCTGAGCTGATAATTGAGCAATTTGCTCATCTTTTGTCTTTGCCATTTGTTCATTCATCGCCTTCAACTTTTCTAATGCCTTGGATATTTCTTTCTGTTTTTGAATTGCTCCTGAATCAATCCTCTGCTTCTCTTCATGCAACTGTTTTATTAGCTGGTTGTTTAATTGTTGTTGTGAGGACAGTTGTTGTTGTAGCTGTTCTGACTTCTGCTGCTCTTCCGATAGCTGCGCTTGTAATGAAGCAATCGCTTGATCCTTTTCCTTCAACAAATTTCTCACCTTCGATGCCTTATCCATGGTGGCTGTCGAATAGGCACCGACATACTAAGATAACTTGGTTAGGTCATCGGAGGGGTCAAATTCTTCTCTCCATACCACATTTACTGTTATTGTTTGTTCAAGGAACATAGAAGGTTGATCAATCCTTCTTCTCTTCCGTTGTTGTTTTATCACAGCCCTGTGTTTCGGGCTATAGAAAACATCTAGTGGAGGAATGTCCTCTACTTGCAAAACAATTTGATCAGAGGGGTTCTTTGGAATTATTTCTACTACCATACTTGAGGGTGGACCGCTGGTTCCTTTGTTTGGAACCTCCTATGATGTTGTATCTTGTGTATCGATAGCTTTGGATGTTTCGGCATCTGTTGAGGTCTCAAGATTTCCTATAATTGTATTGAATTTTTGCCATTCTTCAAGCAATCTTGGATCCATTTAAGTATCCACATTTATTTCTTTGCTGCTCTGCTCCTGCTGCCTTTTTTGTTCTTCTTCCCTTATTCTCTCTTGTTGCTTCTTTTCTGCCTCCTCTTGTTCTTTTCTCTGTGCCTCTTCCTGTTCTATTATTCGGAGTTCCTCCTGCTCTCTTCTTTGAACTTTTTCATAGATTGCGGATGTAGCAGGAGGTTCATTAGTGAGCTGCTGCTCAGGCTCGTTTGACTGAATCGTCGGTGTAGTAGCTAACAAATCCAGAGGCAGAGTTTGCAACCTCTGTTCTTTAAGTTTGTTGAATTCTACCAACCTGTCATCGTGATATGTCATCCTGGCTAGCTATTGTACCTGGAAGATTGACTCGGCAGAGGAGAACAGGTCATCAAACTCATCTTCCTTGTGCTCGAATTTAGTGAGCTTGGCTTGATCCAGGGCATTGTAGATGACTTTCTTCGGGTCAAAACGTCTATTAGGCAGAGTGGCGAGAGTTAGGACGTTTCTTTTCTCTGCCTCTTTCTCTGCATGTTTATAATCATACAGAGTATAGACGCCACACCTAAGAGGAAAAGGAGGCCAAACTTGCTTCTTTGAATTCCTGAGAGTTTTCGTGGCTGACGCAGTTGTAAGCTAATATGCTATTTCGCGAGCTAATAGCTTGTTTGGTAAGGGGAGGACATGAGGTCTGGCTTGACTACCGAAAATTCTTACATAGGTGAATTTTTCTTCTCCGGACTAGGTTCCTAGGGCTACCAAGTCAATCTCAGCTTGAGAGGAGATCTTAGGGGTAGGTTTATAAAAAATTGCATAGTAAAGAGGTAGCGTAAATCCATTGAAGACTTGGTATAAATGGTGTTTGTAATGAGCTTTCCATAATTTCTGGTGGTAGACATGAATAGGCATAGGGTCCTAGGGAGTCCATCTCCTCCCTAATACATGAAACTTAGAATTGAAACAAAGGGTATCCAGAATATAAGCACTAAAATAAAATGGAGGGATGAACCTATCAGTAACAGGGGATTTGTTTCTGAACTCAAGAATAGCCGTAGCCAATTTATCCGATAATATAGTCCCCCAATCCATTATCTCACTATTACATGACGCTTCCATTAAAGGAACCATTTCTATGGAAAACTTGGAAGAATCACACAATCTGCATAATCGACACATCATGACTCCAGCATAACAATAAGGAGAGCATAAGGAGTCGACGGAGTACTTACCCGAAGACTCTTGTTGGTGTTTTGCTGGGTTCTGTCTCCATTCTCGTATGGGCGCTGACTCGGTCTCATTCTCATCTCGAAACTTTTCCGGAAATGCTTTATTGTATTTCTTCTCTGGCTCGGGCAAGTGGTACATTTGTTTGAAATTGTTGCGCTGAAATGAACCAAATATTCTTCCATCGACAGTGCAGAATGTTCTGTCCGTAATTGGAATTGCCTCAATTGCCCATATCACCACATCTGTATACAGAAGAATTTTTTCTCGAGCTGCTATCCTATGCAGGTAGGAATAAGCCAAATCTTTCAAAGTGGCATCAGATTTGCGGCTTGAACCTGCTGAATCTTGTACCGATGTTTGCTGAGGGTCTTCGACTTCTACCAAGTTGTAAATACTTTGCCAAGTAGTGTTGCCAAGACCGAGACATGTGGTATATGAGATTAATCCCTTCTTGCTTGGGCCTGGATCAGTGGCATGCTGTCCTATTACCATAGGGGCCGAAGGTGTTCCAGACTTCTTAGATTTCTTTCCCATCGTTACTATGGAAAAACTCTGCGCAAGAGAAAGATAGACGTAATGCAGAGAATAGATAGCTAAAACCAAATATGAAGAAATTGTGTCAATCAATGGGAAATGGACGATTTATCATAAGGCTCCCGCGGATGCAATCTCTGAAAGGATTTAGGCATGAATGCTCATTAATTGGCCGTTAAAACTTGTCGATCATTTAATTGCTTGTTATATCCTTTATTTTCCGAATAATGGTTTAAGGGTGGATTTGATTTTTTGGCGGTTGGACGCGAGCGAATCTCTATCGGGAAGAGAAAAGGCTTTCAATGCTAATTAATATATAATATGGCGAAATCATATTGATCCTTTTCGAAAATCACACTTTGGGCTCATCACAATCGACAATCGGAGGAAGTCTTGGGTAATTTCCTTTGAGTCTTATGGAATCCCCGATCGCCAATAGCGATATTGCTAGACTCGCATCGGGAGTTTTAATGAGGATGGTTTGTTATGTTCGTGTCACATTCCCTGATCACCGATTGCGATATCACATCGGAGCAAAGGGGTGGGGCCTTTTATTATTTGTTTTCCCGATATCCATCGGCTATTTGGCTTTTATCGTATCGGGGAAAATCAATGGGTCATGCTTATGTATCCTTTGTTATTGCGATATGTGATCTCGCAATCGCTTTATCGCAATAATAAAGAATTATTCATTTTATTTTAAAGACCGATTATTTCAAAGGGTTTTAAAATGTTTTGATTATTTCCGAACCTTTAGAAGAGTGATGGATTAATACCAATTTAATCTAAAAGGGACCCATTTCAAATTATAATTTTCTGAAGTAAGATTTTTTGAAATGGGGGGTTGTTGTATAGCACAACAAGACCATGATAAAAGGTACAAGAACTCCAAACAACTTATTTATACTCAAGGGAGGACAACAACATTGTTATCTAAGCAAAAAACATGAAAACTGGCTATGGCATGGAATATTGGGACATCTAAGCTTTTCTCAAATAAGAAAATCATGCAGATTCAAGGCTATTCGTAATCTTCTAGATATCAACATCATAGAAAATACAATATCCAAACCATGTCAAATCGACAAGCAAACCATAGTTCACTTCGTGGAAAAAGAAGGGTTAGCTAGTAAGCCTCTTGAACTTGTCCATACTGATTATGAAGACCATCAAGGAAAAAGTCACCTCGTGGAGAAGAATACTTTATTTTGTTCATTGATGATTTTTACAGAATGCGTTAGATAGGTCTTCTAAACCATAATGATGAAGCTTTTGAAAAGTAGCAAGCCTTCAAAGCTTTGGTTGAAAATGAATCAGATCGAAAAATCAAATGCCTCAGATTTGATCGAGGACGGGAATTTACCTCGGATGAATTCTTTGATTTTTATGAACAACGTGGAATAAAAGGACAATTATCCACCACAAGGACTCCTCAACAAAATGGTGTGGTAGAAAGAATGAACAGAACAGTTCAACAAATGGCTTGAGCTATGCTAGATGAATCTAGAACTCCTGCAACATTCTGGTGTGAAGCTGCATTCACTGTCGTAACTATTCTCAACCAAGCAAATGTTCGGGTAAACAACATTCAAACTCCACATGAACTTTGGTATGATAAGACTCTTACTATAAAATACTTTAAAGTTTTTGGAAGAAAATGTTATATCAAAAGGATTGATGAAAAACATGGTAAGTTTGAACCCAAAGCATATGAAGGTATTCTTCTTGGTTATTCTTCTAGAAGTAAAGGATATAAATGTTATAATAAAGTAATTGGAAAAATTGTTGAAAGCATTGATGTTGTAGTTGATGAAGCATGCAAAAATCCAAAAAAGATAGAATCAACAGAAGATTATGACAACGAAGAAGATGGGGATTATTTTCCCACATCAAATCAAAATCATATTGAAGAAGAAACCAATGAAGCACCAGAAGAAGAAATAATGGTAGATGAAAAGACTCCATCCAAGTATGTTCAGAAAAATCATCCAGAAACTCAAATTTTAGGGGAAAAAGAGGCAGGTGTACAGAGAAGAAGACCTATTATAGGGACCTCAAGCTATCTAGCATTAATATCATCCACCGAACCTAAAAATGTAAAAGAAACATGCAGAGATGAATGTTGGGTCAAGGCCATGGATGTAGAACTTGAGCAAATTGGAAAAAATGATACTTGGGAGTTAATTCCTACACCTCTCGTTAAAAATGTTATAGGAACTAAATGGATATATAAAAACAAGCTGAATGAAAATGGAGAAGTCATTAGAAACAAGGCCAGACTTGTTTTTAAAGGGTTTTCTCAACAATAAGGTATATATTTTGAAGAAACTTTTGCACTTGTTGCCAGACTTGAAGCCAAAAGGATGTTTCTTTCTATTTCTAGCTTTCATAAATTCAAAGTATACCAAATGGATGTAAAATCAGCCTCCCTAAATGTAGATTTAGAAGAAGAAGTTTATATTGAAAAAACAGAAGGATTCATTCTTGAAAATGATGCAAAACTTGTATGCAGACTCAAAAATCCCACTATGGTCTGAAACAGGCTCCAAGGGCCTGGTATTACCACCTTGACAAATATCTACACCAACAAGGTTTTACAAAAGGTTCAACAGATAGCAATCTATATACAAAGATTGAAACTGATAAATTGCTAATTATTATTGTTTATGTTGGTGATATCATTTTTGTTAGAAATGAAGAATCCATGAGTCAAAATTTTGCTTCAGTAATGTAGCAAGAATTTGAAATGTCCTTGCTTGGTGAACTTACCTATTTTCTTGGTCTACAAGTTCAACAAAATAAAAATGGTATTTTTCTTTCACAAACCAAATATCTCAAACAAATCTTGAAAATGTACAGAATGGAAGATTCTAAACCTGTATGTATCCCAATGGTATCAGGATGTAGTCTCAGCTCAAATGATGAATCAACAGCAACGCATCAACCAACTTACAGATCCATGATTGGTAGTTTGGTTTATTTAATAGGTACCTGACTTGACATCATTCGTGCAGTAGGAATTGTTGGAAGATTCCAAGCAAATCCAAAGGAATCACATCTTCAGGCAGTCAAAAGGATTTCCAAATATATTCAAGGAACTTAGGACTTTGGTTTATGGTATCCTAGAGATGCAGATCTTACTCTTCATGCATATATAGATGCATATTGGGGAGGAAGTTTTGATGAGAGAAAAGGCACTAGTGGTGGTGCATTCTATATGGGTTCCAGGTTGGTGTCTTGGTTCCGCAAGAAACAAAGTTCAATTGCTTTATCCATAGCTGAAGCAAAATATGTGGCTGCTACATCTTGCTCCACACAACTACTTTGGATGATGAAAACCTTGCAAGACATTCAGATCACATATACTCCACCCATCTCCATTCTATGTGATAATACAAGTGCCATCAGTATTTCAAAGAATCTTGTCATGCACTGCAAGACCAAGCACATACCCATTAAATACCATTTTCTACATCAACAAGTGCTTGAACAGAAGGTCAAATTGGAGTATGTTCCCTCCAAAGAATAGGTCACTGATATATTCACTAAACCACTGCCCAGAGAAACATTTGAATATCTCAAACAAAAGCTGAGAGTATTTGATGCATCATCTTGCTATTAAATCTATTTTTTCATAGAAAGTTGTTATACACGTGTTTCATGAAGTATAGTTGCGTACACACGCGGGTTTCTATGGGTCAAGGAGTGTACATGTTTTTCAGAGAAGAAAAACAATGGGGCTGGCTCTAATATGGGTTCTATGTCTGATGTTGATGATTAGAGTCTATTGATATGCTTTGTTCATTATTTTTTCTCTAACTGACAAAGATGCCTTGATCATTGACTTGTTAACAATGCACAGGTAGCACAGGTTCAGCGGGAGCATTAGCCTTCACTCACATTGCTTGAATTATGGTTGCTGAGTCTAGCTATGGCTTCAGATATTTATACATTTTGTTTTTTAATGTCATGTAAAATTCTAGGGTGTGATATGTCTTTTCATACATTTGAATGAGTCATATTGGACAAATGATGTAATTTGTATCCCCAGTATGCATGGGATGGATGATGTAATTATATTTCTGTCATGTATAAACAACTGGTATATCCCACTTGTTGGGTGGATGAGTCAAATTTGGTATATCCCCACTTGGTTGGGAGATGGATGTATGTATGTTTCATTGGTGATAGGAAGGGCATACTCACATAGTTGAGTTATAGAGTCATGTTACTCTTTTGGGGAATATTTTTACAGACTCTACTTGTGTTTAGGGGCAGCATGGATGGTTTCAGTGCATCTCAGCATGTACAAAGGGGAGCTCAATCAGAGAATTCAGCATGTACTTAGGGGGAGCATGAACAACATAGGGGATAGAATATCTTGGCCCACACTTTGCCCTTGATGTCAAAGGGGGAGAGTGTCTTGGTGTTGTTATTGCCATCAAGTCCAAAGGGGGAGATTGTTGGCATTATGATACATGTATTATCATTGATGGCAACCCACTCAGATGAAAGTTCACAGTGTAGCAGGTCAACAACAAAGGATTATAGATCGGCATCCAAAGAATGAAGAAAGAGTGGTATACACTGGTTCACTTTGTCCAAGGCATGTATACACGTGGTTTATCAGAAAAAAAGTAGCATATAACGTATACATGCACTTTCACAGGAGAAAAAGTGCGTACATGTTGGAAAACCAAGTTTTTGTCCAAGGTATTTTTGGTCCAAGGTAATTGGTCCAAGGCATTTGGTCCAAGTTATTGTCCCTAGGTATTGGGTCTAAGGTATTGGTTTTCGTCCAAGGTATTGAGAAAGGCATATGAGGAGGAGAAGATCATTAGGCCATGGTGTGCAAGAAATGAGATTCTAAGGAATACTTATATCTGAAGTATATATCATGTTGCAGGGTTATGTTTGGGAATGGATTTGAAATATTCATGTGCACGTTGATTTCAACACTGGATTAGGAATCATGAGACTTGAAATGACTTGTTCTTGAATGATCTAATATTGGTTGTGACCAGATCTGATGTTTTGGTCCTGTTCTATTTGTTATCTATCATGATCCGGATTTGTCTAAAGTCTGGAATTGCAGTAAAGTTCTAAGTCAAAATTTGCAGATCTATATGCAGGTTCGTCTCGGCCAAAGCACATGTACATGCAGGTTCGACTCTTCCAAGTAGTGTATACAAAAATAAAAGCTTATGTTCAGATCTGACTGATCTATCTGATCAAATTCTGTTGTTTTACTGCTGTCTGTCAACAAATTCCTCTTAGATCTGAACGTAGAACCATTGTACAAGGAAATTGAATCTGATTGATCGATTGATTAAGAAGGAAGGGTGATCCTTGTTGCTATCTATTTTTAACTCTAGAATATGACAGTAGATCTTCACAATGTCACCGATTGGTATAGTATGTGGTTCAAAAGTATATGATTTAGTATCTTTAGAGATATATGCAGGTTGGGTTAAAGGAAGTAGCGTATACACACAAGTTTTTTTAAACCAAGTAGCGTATACACTCTAATGCTTGGTTTTTTAGGTTACAACTGGTTCTGGATGACGATCCAGGGTTCTGGGTTTAGCACATAGTTCTGGTTTCAGTGATCTGATTGATCACATTAACTAAATATTGGTTGATGCAGTTTAAGTTTAAAAGGCTTTGATGGGTCAAGTGTGCAAATTTGATGAAACGTGGCCTTCAGTTTGTGGTATTGTGATCCAAGAGTATCCAGTCTGAAAATTCATGAAACATGGTCCTTGGTGGAAGAGTGGAGTTTTCTGTAGGTTGGCACCTACGTACTAGTAAACATATTGGCGAGTAGAAAAGCTAGGGGGTTGTAGCTCCCTTCCAGTAGAAGCTGGAAAACGAGAGAAGGTTGTAACCTTCTCCAGGTAGAAGCATGTGTACTGGTATGAGTCTACACCAGTACAAGATTGTAAACATATTTTCTTATTATTAAAAGAAGACAGAGATGACATCAACAGGTGGTTTTTACCCACATTGGGTTTCCACCTTAAATCTTGGTGTTCATGTGTGTTTCTTATGTGTGATGCTTTATTTTGCTTTTTTTTCACTATCTAATAAATCTCTGATATACTGGTTTAAGCTCAACACATGATAAACTGTCTAAATCAAAAGTTATCTGCATATACACTGGTTTCTTTAAGCACAGTCGCGTGTACACGCTAGTTCAGTCCACTGAAGTAGCGTATATAAATCTATTTGGGAAATAAAATTATTGATCTGATAGCGCTGATTCACCCCCCTCTTAGTATTATTTCCAACAATTGGTATCAGAGAAAGTCCTTTCGAAGAAGCTTGATCGCTTGAAGGGAGATCCATCAACATGAATAATCAATAAAGCATGGGATCCATCATACAACCAATCTTCGATGGAATCAACTTTGTTTATTGGAAATAATAACCACAACCTATCTACAATCACTTGGAATGGATGTCTGGGAAATTGTGGAAGGTGGATATACATTTCCAACAACAATTCTTATGGATACAACAGGTAAAAAGCAATATGAAACCAATGCCAAAGCTGCGAATACTATATTTGGAAGTCTATCACAATCAAAGTTTGTTAAAGTCATGTAGCTCAAATCAACCAAAGAAATATGGGGCAAAATCATTTTGAGCTATGAAGGAGACTCTCAGGTAAAACGTGCTAAGCTTCAAACTCTTAGAATTCAGTATGAAACTCTTAAGATGCATAGTGATGAAAGCATAGCTAGTTACTTCCTACGTATAGATGAGGTTTTCAATTGTATGAAGAATTTGTGTGAAGAAATTAAGGAAGTTACGTTAGTTGAGAAAGTTTTGAGATCCTTGTCTGCTAAATTTGAATATAAAGTGTCAATCATAGAAGAAAAATAGGATCTACCGAACATCACTATGACGCAGCTTCAAGGAATCTTAACTGCCTTTGAGATGAGAAAAGGGGGATGTAATATACCTAGGGGGAATAATATGGGGTATAAAGGGAATTTATCTATATTTTCAAGAAATTTTATAGATCTAACCTAGAAATATATGATAATAGAAATAAACCCAAGAAATAACAAGATCTAAATATAGATAAATGCTTCTCTTTATTAATATCAAAACCCTTAAGGTAGGGCAACACCACACATTCACTCCTTAAGGAAAGAGAGCACTCCACAAGCCATATGCCTATTCATACAATATTCCTTGACATCTCTCAATGGGGAGTCTCTAGCCTCTATATAGGCCTCATACATACAATACCATGGGTCATTACCATGGTTCCCTTAATACTATCTATCTAATATCATGGGCTTATTACATTATTACTAACTACTTGTGGTCCCTTACATGATACGGGTTAACCACCGTATTTATTACTATCGCTCATCCCATTATTACATTATTCCCTTGGGTACCTCCCTTTGTATCCCATATTATCCCGCCATAGGTATACTACAAAGGACCATTAGATATGAGAGAAGACACATTCAAAGCTTCAAAAAAAGGAAAGGAAGAACACAATGAATCAGGACATATTTCAAAAGAAGAAGATGAGGTAAAATTTATCAAAAAGCTTCAACAAGGTTCTGGAAGTTTTAGAGGTAAGTTACCCTTCAAATGATTTTCTTATGGCAGAGTCGGTCATTATGATGCTAGATGTCCTCATAAAGATAAATTTTAAAAGGGAAAGGAATATGCAAAAGGGAATAGAAACCAAGTTGTGAATAAAAGGAGTTACCATACTCATAAAGATAACGATGGTTTATCTAAGAGTGATGAAGATGAAACTAGACAAGATTACAAAATTCTCATGGCTTATGATGATGATAATTTTTGGGATGCTGTAGAAGAGGAAGACCTTCATGAAGAAATATCTAAACTAAAAATTTGTTTAGAAGAAAAGAATATGATTATAGATACCTTGACATACCAACTTGTTGAAAAAGACAAACACAATGAAAAACTTGAATGTGAAATTGTGGGTCTAAGAAAGGATCTTGAGAAAACGAAATCTCTCAATCTTAGATTTGCTGAAGGATCAGAAACTTTAAATGAAATTATCAAAGTTCAGTATTCTCCTCTGATAAAGACAGGTCTTGGATATACTGAAGAAGCATCTCAATCACAGAAGCCGTCAACCTCCACCAAAAGCTATCTTGATGCAGCAAAGACCAGTGAACAATATGACAATCGTCAGCAAAGGCATAAAGAAGATCACTAGGTAAATCAGACTCAATTTCCTCCAAGGATGAATAGAATCCACAACCAACCTCAGGTAAATCATACTCAATTTTCTCCAAAGATGAATATCAATAAAAACTACAATCACTAGGTCAATAGATTCGATAGTCACAGGAACTTCTTTAATGGGCAATGTTTTTCATGTCATAATTTTGGACACAAAGCTGCTCAATGTGTTGCTTACAAAACCATCATGACCAAAGAAGCACGAAATCAAAGGAATGTAACTGGGATCAAGAAAAGCTCCTATAATAACTTTTCTCTTCTTGAAAATGAAATAGAATGCTCAATCTATAACAACTTTTGTCATGAAGAATCTGAATGTAGGAGCAAATTTCGGCAAACATCTCAAAAGGAGCAAACTCCATTAAATCCCAAGATATGGAGGAGGAAAGAATCTCAAAAAGAAAGATGTGGTATAGCCTTGTATGTAGAAGGACAAGAAAATCAGTGGTACATCGACAGTGGATGCTCAAAACACATGACAGGTGACAAAGAAAAACCTCACTCATATAATGTCTTAGAAAAGGAAAATAATGTCTCATTTGGAAATGACACTCCTGCTATCATAAAAGTTAAAGGCTATGATTTCTTGAAAGAAAAGGTTAAAGCTAGAAATGTTATGTAAGTAGATGGTTTAAAACATAACCTATTGAGTGTCAGTCAAATGTGTGATCAAGGAAATGAAGTGGTGTTTTGATGAAACTGATGTGTTTTTCATGAGCTTGATATAGGAGAGACCGTGATAAAAGGTACAATAACTCCAAACAACTTATACATACTCAAGGGAGGACAACAACATTACTATCTAAGCAAAAAAGATGAAAGCTCGCTGTGACATAGAAGATTGGGACATCTAAGCTTTTCTCAAATAAGAAAAGCATGCAGATTCAAGGCTGTTCGTGATCTTCGAGATATCAACATCCCAGAAAATATAATATGCAAACCATGTCAAACCGGCAAGCAAACCAGATTTCACTTCATGGAAAAAGAAGGGTCAACTAGTAAGCCTCTTTAACTTGTCCATACTGATTTATGTGGACCATCAAGGAAAAAGTCACCTTGTGGAGAAGAATACCTTATTTTGTTCATTGATGATTTTTCCAGAATGTGTTGGATAGGTCTTCTAAAGCATAAAGATGAA
Organism: Pinus taeda; assembly: GCA_000404065.3. Lineage (NCBI taxonomy): Eukaryota > Viridiplantae > Streptophyta > Pinopsida > Pinales > Pinaceae > Pinus > Pinus taeda. Next base: position 113,099 of record APFE030828813.1, on the reverse strand, counting down.
GCTTTTAAAAAGTTCCAAGCCTTCAAAGCTTTGGTTGAAAATGAATCAGATCGAAAAATCAAATGCCTTAGATCTAATCAAGGAGGGGAATTTACCTCGGATGAATTCTTTGATTTTTGTGAACAACATGGAATAAAAAGGCAATTGTCCACCGTAAGGACTCCTCAGCAGAATGGTGTGGTAGAAAGAATGAACATAACAATTCAACAAATGGCTCGAGCTATGCTAGATGAATCTAGAATTGTTGCAACCTTCTAGGGTGAAGCTACATTCGTTGCCATAACTATTCTCAATCAAGCAAATGTTTGGGTAAACAACACTCAAACTCCATATGAACTTTGGTATGGTAAGACTCCTACTATAAAATACTTTAATTTTTTTGGAAGAAAATGTTATATCAAAAGGACTGATGGAAAACTTGGTAAGTTTGAACCCAGAGTAGATGAAGGTATTCTTCTTGGTTATTCTTCCAGAAGTAAAGGATATAAATGTTATAATAAAAGAATTGGAAAAATTGTTGAAAGCATTGATGTTTTAGTTGATGAAGCATGCAAAAATCCAAAATAGATAGAATCAGCAGAAGATTATGACAATGAAGAATATGGGGATTATTTTCCCACATCAAATCAAAATCATATTGAAGAAGAAACCAATGAAGCACTAGAAGAAGAAATAATAGTAGAAGAAAAGCCTCCGTCCAGGTATGTTAAAAAAAATCGTCCAGAAACTCAAATTTTAGGGGAAAAAGAGGCAGGTGTACAGATAAGAAGAACTATTACAGGGACCTCAAGCTATCTAGCATTACTATCCTCCACCAAACCTCAAAATGTAAAAGAAGTATGCAAAGATGAATGTTGGGTCAAGGCCATGGATGAAGAACTTGAACAAATTGGAAAAAATGATAGTTGGGATTTAGTTCCTAGGCCTCATGATAAAATATTATAGGAACAAAATGGATATTCAAAAACAAGCTGAATGAAAATGGAGAAGTCATTAGAAACAAGGCCATACTTGTTTGTAAAGGGTATGCTCAACAAGAAGGTATAGATTTTGAGGAAAATTTTGCACTTGTTGCTAGACTTGAAGTGATAAGGATGTTTCTTGCTCTTTTTAGCTTTCAGAAATTCAAAGTATACCAAATGGATGTAAAATCAGCCTTCCTAAATGGAGATTTAGAAGAAGAAGTTTATATTGAACAACTAGAAGGATTCATTCTTGGAAGTGACGCAAAACTTGTATGCAGACTCAAAAAGGCCCTCTATGGTCTCAAATAGGCTCGAAGGGCCTAGTATTACCGCCTTGACAAATATCTACACCAATTTTTTTTTACAAAAGGTTGAGCAGATAGCAATCTATATACAAAGATTGAAACTAGCAAATTGATGGTTATTATTCTTTATGTTGGTGATATCATTTTTGGTAGCAACGAAGAATCCATGAGTCAGAATTTTTCTTCAGTAATGCAGCAAGAATTTGAAATGTCCTTGTTTGGTGAAGTTACCTATTTTCTCGGTCTACAAGTTCAACAAAATAAATATGGTATTTTTCTTTCATAAACCAAGTATCTCAAACAGATCTTGAAAAGGTATGGAATGGAAGATTCTAAACCTGTATCTACCACAATGGTAATAGGATGCAGTCTCAGCTCAAATGATGAATCAACAATAGTACATCAACCAACTTACAAATCCATGATTGGAAATCTACTTTATCTAATAGTTACCTGACCTAACATCATGCATGCAGTAGGAATAGTTGGAAGATGCCAGGAAAATCCAAAGGAATCACACCTTCAGGCAATCAAAAGGATTTTCAAATATCTTCAAGGAACTCAAGACTTTGGTTTATGGTATCCTAGAGATGCAGATCTTACTCTTCATGCATATACTGATGCAGATTGGGCAAGGAGTGTTGATGACAGAAAAAACACTAGTGGTGGTGCATTCTATATGGGTTCCAGGTTAGTGTCTTGGTTCAGCAAGAAACAAAGTTCAATTGCTTTATCCACAACTGAAGCAGAATATGTGGCTGTTGCATCTTTCTGCGCACAACTACTTTGGCTGATGCAAACCTTGCAAGACATTTAGATCACATATACTCCACCCATTTCCATTCTATGTGATAATACATGTGCCATCAATATTTCAAAGAATCCTGTCATGCACTCTAAGACCAAGCACATACCCATCAAATACCATTTTATACATCAATAAGTGCTTGAACAAAAGGTTAAAGTGGAGTATATTCCCTCCAAAGAACAAGTTGCTGATATATTCACTAAACCACTACCTAGAGAAACATTTGAATATATCAGACAAAAGCTGGGAGTATTTGCTGCATCATCTTGCTGTTAAATCTATTTTTTCATAGAAAGTTGTTATACGTGTGTTTCATGAAGTATAGTCACGTACACACATGGATTTCTGTGGGTCAAGAAGCGTATTTGTTTTTTAGACAAGAAAAACAGTGGGGCAGGCTCTGATATGGGTTCTATGTCTGATGTTGATGATTACAGTCTATTGATATGATTTATTCATTAATTTTTCTCCAACTGACAAAGATGACTTGATCATTGTCTTGTTAACAATGCACAGGTAGCACAGGTTCAGGGGGAGCATTAGCCTTCACTCGCATTGCTGGCATTATGGTTGCTGAGTCGAGCTATGGCTTTAGATATTTATACATTTTGTTTCTTAATGTCATGTAAAAGTCTAGGGTGTGATATGTCTTCTCATACATTTGAATGAGTCCTATTGGACAAATGATGTAATTTGTATCCCCAACTTTGCATGGGATGGATGATGTAATTATATTTCTGTCATGTATAAATAATTGGTATATCCCCACTTGGTTGGGTGGATGAGTCAAATTTGGTATATCCCCACTTGGTTGGGAGATGGATGTATGTATGCGTCATTGGTGATAGGAAGGACATACTCACATAGTTGAGTTATAGAGTCATGTTATTCTTTTGGGGAATATTTTTGCAGACTTTGCTTGTGTTCGGGGGGAGCATGGATGATTTCAGTGCATCTCAACATGTACAAAGGGGAGATCAATCAAAGAATTTAGCATGTACTTAGGGGGAGTATGTAAAACATAGGGGAGAGAATATTCTGGTCTACCCTTTGCCCTTGATGTCAAAGGGGGAGAGTGCCTTGGTGTTGTTATTGCCATCAAGTCCAAAGGGGGAGATTGTTTGCGTAATGATACAGGTATTGTCATTGACGGCAACCCACTCAGATGAAAGTTCACAGTGTAGTAGGTCAACATCAAAGGATTACAGATCAAACTCCAAAGAATGAAGAAAGAGAGGTATACATTGTTTCACTTTGTCCAAGGCACGTATACACACGGTTTAATAGAACAAAAGTAGCGTATAATGTATACACACACTTTCACAGGAGAAAAGGCGCGTACATGTTGGAAAACCAAGTTTTTGTCCAAGGTGTTGGTCCTAAGTGGTTTTGGTCTGAGGTATTGAGAAAGGCCTAAGAGTTTATAACGAGGAGAAGATCATTAGGCCATGGTGTGCAAGCAATGAGATTATAAGGAATAATTCTATCTGAAGTATATATTATGTTGCAAGGTTATGTTTGGCACTGGATATGAAATATTCATGTGCACCTTGAGTTCAACATTGGATTAGGAATCATGATACTTGAAATGACTTATTCTTGAATGATTTGATATTGGTTGTGACCAAATCTGATGTTTTTCGCCTGTTGTATTTATTATCTATAATGATCTGGGTTTGTCTAAAGTCTAGAATTGCAGCGGAGTTCTGAGTCAAAATTTGTAGATCTATACGCAGGTTCGTCTTAGCCAAAGCAAGTGTACACACAGGTTCGACTCTTCCAAGTAGCGTATACAAAAAGAAAAGATTTTGTTCAGATCTGACTAATCTATCTGATCAAATTCTATTGTTTTATTGTTGTCTATCTATGAAGTCGTCTTAGATCTGAACGTAGAACTATTGTATAAAGAAATTGAATCTAAATGATTGATTGATTAAGAAGGAAGGGTGATCCTTGTTGCTATCTGTTTTGAACTTTGTAATATGACAGTAGATCTTCAGAATGTCACTAATTGGTACAATTTGTGGTTCAAAAGTATATGATTTAGTATCTTTAGAGATATACAAAGGTTGGGTTAAAGGAAGTAGTGTATTCATGCAAGTTTGTTTCAACCAAGTAGCATAGACACTCTAATGCATGGTTTTTGAGGTTATAGCTGGTTCTAGATGATGATGCAGGGTTCTAGGTTCAACACAGCATTCTGGTGTCAATGATTTGATTGATCAGATAACTAAATATTGGTTGATGCAATTTAAACTTAAAAGGCTTTGATGGGTCCAGTGTGAAAATTTGATGAAATGTGGCCTTCAGTTTGTGGTGTTGTGATCCAAGAGTATCTAGTCTGAAAATTCATGAAACGTGGTCCCAAGTGGAAGAGTGGAGTTTTCTGTAGGCTGGCACCTATGTACTAGTAAACATATTGGCTGGTACAAGAGCTAGGGGGTTGTAGCTCCCTTCCAGTAGAAGCTGGAAAAGGAGAGAAGGTTGTAACCTTTTGTAGATAGAAGCCTACGTACTGGTATGAGTTTGCACCAGTACAAGATTGTAAACAAATTTTCTTATTATTAAAAGAAGACAGAGACAACAACAACAAGTGGTTTTTACCCACATTAGGTTTCCACCTTAAATCTTGGTGTTCATGTGTGTTTCTTACGTGTGATGCTTTATTATGCTTTTTTTGAACTATCTAATAAATCTTTGATATATTGGTTTAAGCTAAACACATGATAAACTATCTAAATGACATGTTCTCTACATATACGTTGGTTTCTTTAAGAACAGTTGCGTGTACATGCTAGTTCACTTCACTGAAGTAGCGTATAAAAATCTATTTGGGAAATAAAATTATTGATCTGATAATACTGATTCACCACCCTCTCAGTATTATTTCCAACAATTGGTATCAAAGGAGGTCCTTCAGAAGAAGCTTGATCTCTTGAAGGGAGATCCATCAACATGAATAATCAAGAAAGCATGGGATCCATCAGACGCAAATCTTCGATGGAAGAAAATTATTTTATTGGAAAATAAGAACCACAACCTATCTACAATCACTTGGAATGAATGTCTAGGAAATTGTGGAAGGAGGATATACATTTCCAACAACAATTCCTACATATACGATAGGTAAAAAGAAATATGAAACCAATGCCAAAGCTGTCAATACTTTATTGGGAAGTCTGTCACAATTAAAGTTTGTAAAAGTCATGCAGCTCAAATCAACTGAAGAAATATGGGACAAAATCATTCTGAGCTGCGAAGGAGACTTAGGTAAAATGTGCTAAGCTTCAAACTCTCAGAATTCAGTATGAAACTCTTAAGATGCATAGTGATGAAAGCATAGCTAGTTACTTCCTATGTATAGATGAGGTTTTCAATTGTTTGAAAAATCTGGGTGAAGAAATTAAAGAAGTTACGTTAGTTGAGAATGTTTTGAGATCCTTGTCTGCTAAATTTGAATCCAAAGTGTCTGCCATAGAAGAAAAATAGGATCTACAGAATATCACTATGACGCAGCTTCACAGAATCTTAACTGCCTTTGAGATGAGAAAAGGAGGACCATTAGATATGAGAGAAGCCACATTCAAAGCTTCAATAAAAGGAAAGGAAGAACACAATGAATTAAGACATATTTCAGAAGAAGAAGATGAGGTAAACTTTGTCAAAAAGCTTCAATGGGGTTTTGGAAGTTTTAGAGGTAAGTTACCCCTCAAATGCTTTTCTTGTGGCAGAGTCGGTCATTATGATGCCAGATGTCCTCATAAAGATAAATTTGAAAAAGGAAAGGAATATGCAAAAGGGAATAGAAAACAAATTGTGAATAAAAGGAGTTACTATACTCATGAAGATAGCGATGGTTTATCTAAGAGTGATGAAGATGAAACTGGACAAGATTACAAACTTCTCATGGCTTATGACGATGATAATTTTTGGGATGTTTTAGAAGAGGAAGACCTTCATGAAGAAATATCTAGACTCAAAATCTATTTAAAATAAAAGAATATGATTATAGATACCTTGACATACCAACTTGTTGAAAAAGAAAAACATAATGAAAAACTTGAATGTGAAATTGTGGGTCTAAGAAAGGATCTTGAGAAAATGAAATCTCTCAATCCTAGATTTGCTGAAGGATCAGAAAATTTAAATGAAATTATCCAAGTTTAGCATTGTCCTTTTGATAAAGACAGGTCTTGGATATACTGAAGAAGCATCTCAATCATAGAAGCCGTCAACCTCCACCAAAAGCTATCTTGATGCAACAAAAACTAGTGAACAGCATGACAATCATCAACAAAGGCATAAAGCAGATCACCAGGTAAATCAGACTCAATTTACTCCAAGGATGAATAGAATCCACAACCAACCTCAGGTAAATCATACTCAATTTTCTCCAAAGATGAATATCAATAAAAACTACAAGCACCAGATCAATAGATTCGATAGTCGCATAAACTTCTTTAATGGGCAATGTTTTTCATGTCATAATTTTGGACACAAAGCTGCTCAATGTGTTGCTTACAAACCATCATGGCTAGAGAAGCACGAAATCAAAGGGATGTAATAGGGATCAAGAAAAGTTCCTATAATAACTTTTCTCTTCTTGAAAATGAAATAGAATGCTCAATTTGTAACAACTTTGGTCATGAAGAATTTGAATGGAGCAAATTTCAAAAAACATCTCAAAAGGAGAAAACTCCATTAAATCCCAAGATATGGAGAAGGAAAGATGTGGTATAGCCTTGTATGTAGAAGGACAAGAAAATCAGTGGTACATCAGCAGTGGATGCTCAAAACACATGATAGGTAACAAAGAAAAGCTTCACTCATATAATGCCTTAGAAAAGGAAAAGAATATCTCATTTTGAAATGACACTCTTGCTATCATAAAAGGTAAAGTCTTTGTTTTCTTGAAATAAAAGGTTAAAGCTGGAAATGTTATGTATGTAGACGGTTTAAAGCATAACCTGTTGAGTGTCAGTCAAATGTGTGATCAAGGAAATGAAGTGGTGTTTCGATCAAACTGATGTGTTGTTCGTGAGCTTGATATAGGAGAGACCGTGATAAAAGGTACAATAACTCCAAACAACTTATACATACTCAAGGGAGGACAACAACATTTCTATGTAAGCAAAAAAGATGAAAACTGGTTGTGGCATAGAATATTGGGACATCTAAGCTTTTCTCAAATAAGAAAAGCATGCAGATTCAAGGTTGTTTGTGATCTTCCAAATATCAACATCCCAGAAAATACAATATGCAAACCATGTCAAATCGGCAAGCAAACTAGAGTTCACTTCATGGAAAAATAAGGGTCAACTAGTAAGCCTCTTAAACTTGTCCATATTGATTTATGTGGTCCATCAATGAAAAAGTCACCTCATAGAGAAGAATACTTCATTTTGTTCATTGATGATTTTTCCAGAATGTGTTGGATAGGTCTTCTAAAGCATAAAGATGAAAATTTTGAAAATTTTCAAGCCTTCAAAGCTTTGGTTGAAAATGAATCAGATCGAGAAATCAAATGCTTCAGATCTGATTGAGGAGGGGAATTTACCTCGAATGAATTCTTTGATTTTTGTGAACAACATGGAATAAAAAGGCAATTCACCACTGCAAGGACTTCTCAACAAAATGTTGTGGTAGAAAGAATGAACAGAACAGTTCAAAAAATGGCTCGAGCTATGCTAGATGAATATGTAACTCTTGCAACCTTCCAGGGTGAAGTTGCATTCGCTTCTGTAACTATTCTCAACCAAGTAAATGTTCGGGTAAACAACACTCAAACCGCACATGAACTTTTGTATGGTAAGATTCCTACTGTAAAATAATTTAAAGTTTTTGGAAGAAAATGTTATATCAAAAGGGCTGATGAAAAACTTGGTAAGTTTGAACCCAGAGCATATGAAGGTATTCTTCTTGGTTATTCTTCCAAAAGTAAAGGATATAAATGTTACAATAAAATACTTGGAAAAATTGTTGAAATCATTGATGTTGTAGTTAATGAAGCATGCAAAAATCCAAAACAGATAAAATCAACAAAAGATTATGACAATGAAGAAGATGGGGATTATTTTCCCACATCAAATCAAAATCATATTGAAGAAGTAACCAATGAAGCACCAGAAGAAGAAATAATAGTAGAAGAAAAGCCTCCGTCTAGGTATGTTCTGAAAAATCATCCAGAAACTCAAATTTTAGGGGAAAAGGAGGCAGGTGTAAAGACAAGAAGAACTATTATAGGGACCTCAAGCTATCTAGCATTACTATCCTCCACTAATCCTCAAAATGTAAAAGAAGCATGCAAATATGAATATTGGGTCAAGGCCATGGATGAAGAACTTGAGCAAATTGGAAAAAATGATGCTTGGGAATTAGTTCCTAGACCTCATGATAAAATAAATTAGGAACAAAATGGATATTCAAAAGCAAGCTAAATGAAAATGAAGAAGTCATTAGAAACAAGGCGAGACTTGTTGGTAAAGGTTATGCTCAACAAGAAGGTATATATTTTGAAGAAACTTTTGCACTTGTTGCCAGACTTGAAGCCAAAAGGATGTTTCTTTCTATTTCTAGCTTTCATAAATTCAAAGTATACCAAATGGATGTAAAATCAGCCTCCCTAAATGTAGATTTAGAAGAAGAAGTTTATATTGAAAAAACAGAAGGATTCATTCTTGAAAATGATGCAAAACTTGTATGCAGACTCAAAAAGTCCCTCTATGGTCTGAAACCGGCTCCAAGGGTCTAGTATTACTGCCTTGACAAATATCTACACCAACAAGGTTTTACAAAAGGTTCAACAGATAACAAAGATTGAAACTAGTAAATTGCTAATTATTATTGTTTATGTTGGTGATATCATTTTTGGTAGCAATGAAGAATCCATGAGTCAGAATTTTGCTTCAGTAATGCAACAAGAATTTGAAATGTCCTTGCTTGTTGAACTTACCTATTTTCTCAGTCTACAAGTTCAACAAAATAGAGATGGTATTTTTCTTTCACAAACGAAATATCTCAAACAGATCTTGAAAAGGTACGGAATGGAATATTATAAACCTGTATGTACCCCAATGGTAATAGGATGCAGTCTCAACTCAAATGATGAATTAACAGCAGTACATCAACCAACTTACAGATCCATGATTGGCAGTCTAGTTTATCTAATAAGTACCTGACCTGACATCATGCATGCAGTAGGAATAGTTGGAAGATTCCAAGAAAATCCAAAGGAATAACTTGTTTAAGAAGTCAAAATATTTTTCAAATATCTTCAAGGAACTCAAGACTTTGGTTTATGGTATCCTAGAGATGCAGATCTTACTCTTCATGCATATACAGATGCAGATTAGGTAGGAAGTGTTGATGACAGAAAAAGCACTAGTGGTGGTGCATTCTATATGGGTTCTAGGTTAGTGTCTTGGCTTAGCAAGAAACAAAGTTCAATTGCTTTATCCACAGCTGAAGAATAATATGTGGATGCTGCATCTTGCTGCACACAACTACTTTGGATGATGCGAACCTTGCAAGAAATTTAGATCACATATACTCCACCCATCTCCATTCTATGTGATAATACAAGTGCCATCAGTATTTCAAAGAATCCTATCATGCACTCCAAGACCAAGCACATAACCATCAAATACCATTTTCTACTTGAACAAGTGCTTGAACAAAAGGTCAAATTGGAGTATGTTCCCTCCAAAGAACAGGTTGCCGATATATTCACTAAAGCACTACCAAGAGAAACATTTGAATATCTGAGACAAGTGTTGGGAGTAGTTGATGTATCATCCTATTGTTAAATCTATTTTTTCAGAGAAAGTTGTTATATGCGTGTTTCATGAAGTATAGTTGCGTAGACACGTGGGTTTCTATGGGTCAAGAAGAGTATATGTTTTTCAAACAAGAAAAATAGTGGGGCAGGCTCTGATATGGGTTCTCTGTCTGATGTTGATGACTACAATATGTTGATATGCTTTGTTCATTAATTTTTCTCTAACTAGCAAAGATGCCTTGATCATTGACTTGTTAACAATGCACAGGTAGCATAGGTTCAGGGGGAGAATTAGCCTTCTCGCATTACTGGCATTATGGTTGCTGAGTCCAGCTATGGCTTTAGAGATTTATAGTTTTTGTTGCTTAAAGTCATGTAAAAGTCTAGGGTGTGATATGTCTTCTCATACATTTGAATGAGTCCTATTGGACAAATGATGTAATTTGTATCCCCACTTTGCATGGGATGGATGATGTAATTATATTTCTGTCATGTATAAACAATTGGTATATCCCAACTTGGTTGGGTGGATGAGTCAAATTTGGTATATCCCCACTTGGTTGGGAGATGGATGTATGTATGCATCATTGGTGATAGGAAGGGCATACTCACATAGTTGAGTTATAGAGTCATGTTAATCTTTTGGGGAATATTTTTGCAGACTCTACTTGTGTTCAGGGGGAGCATGGATGGTTTCAATGCATCTCAGCATGTACAAAGGGGAGCTCAATCAGAGAATTTAGCATGTACTTAGGGGAGCATGAACAACATAGGGGAGAGAATATCTTGGTCTGCCCTTTGCCCTTGATGTCAAAGGGGAAGAGTGTCTTGGTGTTGTTATTGCCATCAAGTCCAAAGGGGGAGATTGTTGGCATTATGATACAGGTATTATCATTGATGGCAACCCACTTAGATGAAAGTTCACAGTGCAGCAGGTCAACAGGAAAGGATTACAGATCAGACTCCAAAGAATGAAGAAAGAGAGGTATACGTTGTTTCACTTTGTCCAAGGTACATATTCACGTGGTTTAACAAAACAAAAGTAGCATATAACGTATACATACACTTTTACAGGAGAAAAAGTGCGTACATGTTGGAAAACTAAGTTTTTATCCAAGGTATTTTTGGTCCAAGGTAATTGGTCCAAGGTAATTGGTCCAAGGCATTTGGTCCAAGGTATTGACCCTAGGTATTGGGTCGAAGGAATTGAGAAAGGCCTAAGAGTATATAAGGAGGAGAAGATCATTAGGCCATGGTGTGCAAGTAATGAGATTCTAAGGAATACTTCTATCTAAAGTATATATTATGTTGCAGGGTTATATTTGGGACTGGATTTGAAATATTCATGTGCACCATGAGTTCAACATTGGATCAGGAATCATGAAACTTGAAATGACTTATTGTTGAATGATCTGATATTGGTTGTGACCAAATCTGATGTTTTGCGGCTGTTCTATTTTTTATCTATCATGATCTGGGTTTGTCTTAAGTCTGGAATTGCAACATAGTTATGAGTCAAAATTCGCAGATCTATACACAGGTTCGTCTCGGCCAAAGCGCATGTATACGCAGGTTCGACTCTTCCAAGTAGATTATACAAAAAGAAAATCTTATGTTCAGATCTGACTGATCTATTTGATTAAATTCTATTGTTTTACTATTGTCTGTCAATGTAGTCCTCTTAGATTTGAATGTAGATCTGTTGTATAAGGAAATTGAATCTGATTGATTGATTGATTAAGAAGGAAGGGTGATCCTTGTTACTATCTGTTTTGAACTGTGTAATATGACAATAGATCTTCAGAATGTCATTGATTGGTACAGTCTGTGGTTCAAAAGTATATGATTTAGTATCTTTAGAGATATACGCAGTTTGGGTTAAAGGAAGTAGCGTATACATGCAAGTTTGTTTCAACCAAGTAGCATATACACTCTAATGCATGGCTTTTGAGGCTGTAGTTGGTTCTGGATGATGATGCAGGGTTTTGTGTTCAACACAGAGTTCTGGTGTCAGTGATCTGATTGATCAGATTAATTGAATATTGGTTGATACAGTTTAAGTTTAAAAGGATTTGATGGGTCCAGTGTGAAAATTTGATGAAACGTGGCCTTCAGTTTGTGTTGTGATTTAGGAGTATCCAATATAGAAATTCATGAAACGTGATCCCTAGTGGAAGAGTGGAGTTTTCTATAGGCTGGCACCTACGTACTAGTAAACATATTGGCTAGTATAAGAGCTAGAAGGTTGTAGCTCCCTTCCAGTAGAGGCTAGAAAAGTAGAGAAGGTTGTAACCTTCTGTAGGTAGAAGCCTGCGTACTGGTATGAGTCTGCACTAGTACAAGATTGTAAACATATTTTCTTATTATTAAAAGAAGACAGAGACGACAGTAGCAGGTGCTTTTTACCCACATTGGGTTTCCACCTTAAATCTTGGTGTTCATGTGTGTTGCTTATGTGTGATGCTTTATTTTTCTTTTTCTGCATTGTCTAATAAATCTTTAATATACTGGTTTAAGCTCAACACATGATTAACTGTCTAAATGACAAGTTTTCTGCATATATGTTGGTTTTTTTAAGCACAGTCACGTGTACACGCTAGTTCACTTCACTGAAGTAGCGTATATAAATCTATTTGGGAAATAAAATTACTGATCTAATAATACTGATTCACCCCCCTCTCAGTATTATTTCCAACAACAACTTGCCATCATGGCAAGTTTGTCCATGGAGGCCATCCAATGTAGGCAAGCATCCAAGTCATATGCCATTTTGATCAAGGAAAAATGGCTACAATTCCAAATCAAAACATTGGCACAATATGGCTCCCTACCATTCCAGAATTATAGAGTGTTCATTGAATTTTTTTGGAAGGTAAGAACTGAGGATAGAGCCAAATTGGCTGAAGTTTATATGCACAACATGATCCTCATACACATGAACTTTTGGGATCCCAACTCAAAATTGGGGGATATGAAACTGATGGCACTAGCCTCTTTGTTGATCCATGAAGAAACAAAGGCAGAGGAAGTAAAGGAGGAGATGATCAAATAAGAAAGTGAGCCCTTATACATTAGAGTAGAGTGTTGAAAAATGCAGCAAGAAAGTCTCAATTTGATTTTGCTTTGGTCAAATTGAGAAAATTCGAATTTCCACATCAATAGACAACTTGGATCCAGTTAAATGAGGTGACATGGCTCTTGTAACTTAGTTAGATCAATAAATTCAAGTTGGAGGAGTTGGATTTCAATTAAGCATGTGTGATTGCTAATTTGTAACAATCAAGGTCAATTATTTCAAGTTGTTTTAAGTTAAACTAGTTCTAACTATTGGAGGAACTACTGGAAGGTTAGTTCTGCAGTGGGACAATAGTCTAACTTAGAGATCATCTGATTAACTGATCAATTAACTCAAAATGGCTAGTGCATGCAAGTGATTCGAGTTCCTCAGTTGTGCTGGAGATTCCAAGGCAATGTACAATTAATTATATACTAGGTTGAGTGTACAATTTATAGTATTGGTTAGGTGATCAATACTTGGGAATTGTGCAAGAATTTTGGATGAAATTCCTAAATAATAGGGGACTAATTTTCTTAGAAATTGCATAAGGAAATAGGAGTGAGTGCAGGCATCATTGCGAGTATAGGAAGCAATGCAAATACAAGCAGCTGAGAAAGTACAGTTAGTCCGAGTGCAGGTAGAGAGGGAGAGGTTATTCACTTGTGGGTTGATCTTAGATTGAGCTAGCAAATGTAATTTGTCTTTACTCATCACGTTAATGCAAGAAGGAAAAGGGTTTTTAGCAGATTACTTTCCTTTGGAAAAATACTATGTGCGTGTGTGTTATTTCTCTCCGCATGTATGTGATTGATGTTCTAAATTGTGCATCGAATTCCAATAATAAATAGAGTGGGATTGTGCCTTATGATTTATATTAAAATTTCATGAGCATTTAAAATTCTATCACCATATTTCTACATCGTATCGGAGTAGGATTCAAATTAGAACAAAAATTTCGAAATTGGTTCTCTAGAGATTGGAAGTTGTAATTTAGTGTCTCAGAATCTCTTCAGAGTTGGGAAGATGACTTCAACATGCTAAGACTAGAGTATGCCTTGGAAGGAAACTCTAATTTAATTGCATGGAAGGATCACATGGAGGCAATGTTAGATGACAATGGATTGCTAGAATATTTCAAGACATACATTACCTAACCATATGCATCTGATGCACAAAGCCTAGCCCCATGGAAGAAAGATGTAGCCAAGGTGAGGAACTTACATAATTTTTCGAGAATAACAGTGACCATAGGAAATTGACACTCAAGGATAAACTTCGAAATATCAAGATGCAGAAGAATGACACTACCCCACAATATCTGAGCAGATTTACCCAAGTTTGTAATGAGATTAGTGGGATTGGTGTTAATGTTGCAGAATATGACTTGGTAAGCCTAAATCTTCTAGGCCTTCCCAAAAGATGGCATAACTACCAAGACTCAGTGAATGGAAGGGAGATTTACTGAATTGGGAATGCTCATGGCCTGATTTGGTACAAGCGGAGATAAGGTGGAATACTACAGATGGATTAACATCCAAATAAGAAGAAGACAACTTTTCTCTATTCAACAAAGGAATGAAAGCCAAGGGGAAAAATTCCCAAGGTGAGGTGGAATCTAGCCAAGGGGCAAGAATAAATACTTGTCCAAAATAGAATGCTTCAATTGTCATGAATTTGGGCACTATGCTATGAAGTGTCCACATAAAAAGTCTAGCAAGAAGGAGTTTGTAAGAGAAGCAACAGGTGAAGCCTTGGCTTTAGAGTTCTAGTTAGACTTCACCCTTGTCACATGCATGGCCAACATAGAAATGGGGAGCATGTGTTATTTGGACTCTGGTGCCTCATTCCACATGACAAGGTGTAGATAGTTTTTCAGTGACCTAGAGGAGAAATATCTCCATATGCATATTGAGTTTAGGGACAATGGAAGGTACAGTGCTACCAGGATTGGTACATTTAACTTTCAAAGGGATTTGAGATTCCCTCTTTGACTCAAGGATTTCATGTTCGTTCCAGGCGTAAAGAAAAATCTCATTCATGTAGTAGTTTTGGAAGATTGTGCTTATGATGTGATCTTTAGCAAAGGGAAAGCATTCTTGAGGCACATAGCCACTGGACAGGTGAAGCACATCGAGGTTCGTGTGAAGAAACTATATAAACTTTAGGTAGAAGATACATGTACAACCTTGAGGAGTAAGGAAAATATTAGAGATGTGGTGGTTGAAAGGGAGCATGATAGACCTCTCAAAATGAAGCCTCAAGAGGAGCCTCAAGAAGTTATGGAGTAGCCAAAAATGGAAAGGAAAACTAGAGACATCCACTAAAGAAGCAACCTCCAGTAGGGGGAAAGTTTGAGCCAAGTGGGCAAAGAGAGCACATGCAGCTATACCTCTAGGAGTGAGGTGGAGTTATGTAGATCCTTAGTCCAAGAGTTGTAGAAATTTGGGCAGGGTCCATTGATGTGTTCTCCTCATGAATCATTACCTTGCTACGGGGGCCCACCATATTCAATAATAGGAGGACCATTGTCAGTCAAATACTAAGGAGTGAATAGGAGTGCTGAAAACAGAGTAGGAGGCTTCGTAGCAGAGTCAACAACAACAAAATTTTCCTAGTAAGAAGTTGCAGACACAATTGATTCAGTGTTTCTTTCGGGATGCTTCTCAGTTGAGATGTTGCAATAGTAGCAAAAATAGTGAGAGGTGTTTCATGCAGTACATTCCACAAGTGCATGATAAGGATGGTTGATAATCCCTTCTTACTGAGAGGGAGTGTTGAAAAATGCAGCAAGAAAGTCTCAATTTGATTTTGCCTTAGTCAAATTGAGAAAATTCAAATTTCCACATCAACAAACAACTTGGATGCAGTTAACTGAGGTGACATGAATCTTGTCATTTAGTTAGCTCAATAAATTCGAGTTGGAGTTGGATTTCAGTTAAGCATGTGTGATTTCTAATTTGTAGCAATGAAGGTTAGTTTTTTCAAGTTGTTTTCAGTTAAACTAGTTCTAACTGTTGGAGGAACTAGTGGAATGTTAGTTGTGCAGTGGGACAACATTCTAACTAAGAGATCATCTAGTTAACTGATCAATAAACTCAAAATAGCTATTTAATGCAAGAAATTTGAGTTTTTCAGATATGGTGGAGATTCCAAGGCATTGTACAATTAATTATATACTAGATTAAGTGTACAATTTAGAGTATTAGTTAGGTGATCAATCCTTGGGAATTGTGCAAGCATTTTGGAATAAATTCCTAAATAATAGGGGCCTAATTTCCCCAGGAATTGAACAAGGAAATAAGAACGAGTGCAGGTAGTAGTGCGAGTACAGGAAGCAACGTGAGTACAGGAAGCTGCATGAGTATAGACAACAACACAAGTAAAAACAATTGTGCGAGTATAGGTAGTGTGAGTGTAGGAAGAGAGATAGGTTATTCACTTGCAAGTTGAGCTTAGATTGAGCTAGAAATTGTAATGCATCTCTATTCATTAGATTAATGTAAGAAAGAAAAGGTATTTTTAGCATATTTCTTTCCCTTGGAAAAATATTGTGTGCACGTGTGCTATTTCTCTTTGCATGTTTGTGTGATGTTTTAAATTGTGAATTGAATTCCGTAGAGAGGTAGAGTAGGATTGTGTTTTGTGATTTAGATTAAAATTTCATGAGAAGTTATAATTCTACACCATAATTTCTACACAAAGTTAGTGAGCCCCAAGGTTTTCATTAATAACCACAACATCATCTCCACTGATCCCCAATTAGCCCCTCGTTACATGAAAACACAAGAAAAAACTATCCTCCATTTTGAGGACACCTTTATGTTGTTGGGGACTGAGAGATTGTAGAATTTCCAAAGGAGATGACATGATCTGCCCCATAGTTTTCAAATAAGAGAGTATCACTCCCTTGAAAGATTAAGGATTGCCCTGGAGAAAAATACACTCTACAAAAGAATCATTCAAAGGTTGAAGACCAATTAGATAGGGCTAAAAATTAGTCCTCCATTACTTTTGGGCCTACAAGAGAGATGAGATTAGGAATAAGAATAAAGGGAGTGGGAAAACATAGAAGAAAATGTAGGGTTTTATCCACAAGAAGGCACACCATATGAGATGCCTTGGGATGTCAAAGAGGCCACTACGGCCATGCATGGACTTCACATCAGTGAGTAAGTTGGTTAAAGGGTGAGCAACACCTTCAATAGGGGTGTGATGATGAGTCCCATCAATAGGTATATTTTGAGTCCATATTGCTATCCTCCAACCTATAAATTCCTTCTTTCTCCATATTAATTTACATTTTTAGCTATAATGTGCTTAGTAGGAAGAATAAATGGTGTTTGTCATACTTCGTGGCCTAATGTGTTTTATGTGTAGGAAAGAGACTATTTTTGGGTACATTAATGATGCAGAGGCACGTTGGAGGCAGCTAAAAGAAGTCTGGGAGGTTTGTCCCTTACATTTACTCTCCTTTGACTGGAAGTGATCCCTAGAATCACTCATTTGCACTCACCTACAACTTGAGATCCATGGACAACAGATGAACTCAAGGGCATGAGGGGATCTGAGGGAACTAGATCTACTAATTTTGTGATTTTAGAGGGAAGCAATCCTCCTCTCGAGGGAGCTGCCTTTAGTCACCTTTTGTATAAATAAATAGGCCTAAGGGCTCATTAGGATTCAAAATTTTGGGGAGCTTGGAAGAGGTATTAAAGGACAGTACTTGAGACTATTATTTCCATTTTTAGATGATGTATTTGAACTCCATTTTTTGATTATGAAAGTTTCATTATTTGTTTACATCTGAGTTAACTTTGGATGGATAAAACCCTTGGGTCTGGGCCCAACCCGAATGCTTTATCCCCTCTCATGTATTTTTATTTTATCCTTTTTTAGGTAGTTGTATTTATTTCCTTGCTTAGATAGAGATTAGTTTGAAAAAATTGTGGTTACAAACCTGATCACCACCTCTCCTGTGGGAAGTGTGGTTGAAAAGCCTACAACACAAGCCAAAAATATGTGTTTGTCTTTCTTTGGAAGTTTTCAGGTTTTGGATTGTAATTATCTTGCATGCTCTATTTCTACACATTAGAAGTTAATAATATGCCTTTGCAAATGGATTAGATGCAGGTTATAGGATATAATAACTCTTGATAAAATAAAATTCAACTCATCCTTTCCAGTTTGGTCTATTTTACTATAGTTTGATCATTATATGTATGTTCTTCCAAAGAGGAAAGGAAGTTGATTGTTAATTTGCAAGGATTGCCAGTGACTTGTAGGGGTTGGCACATTCACCCTATATTCACTTTGTCACTACCATCCTCCTCCTGGGCACCTCATACTGCTCTCAAATTCTTTCACTGAGATCATCTTTTTAGGGTCAATGAAGGACACTATGAGCATGTATTTTTGTGCAACATGGGCCTTTGATGGGTGCTAATTTTGGAAAGAAGGCCTCACACATCCTTCATACACCCTCATCAACCTTTCCCCACCTTCAAAACACCTTTCTTACCCTCAAAAATCTCTTAGACCCAATCTTGTGGCAAAATAAGGCAATGCTGTAACCAAACAAGGTATCATGTAGTAGTCCTGTAGCATTGCCTAAACTTGGCTAGATTTGCTCTAATATCTTGATTTTTTCATTTTTGGATTAAACAATGACCTCCAAGATTTGAATCCATGATTGGGGAGACCAAAAGACCACTCTAGACCCATCCTTCCTTCACTGCAAGTACAAGATAACAATTCAAATTAGGAGGCAAATTTTCACATTTGAAGTATAATGAGTATTCTCTCATCCAATTAAACCATCTTACACTCAGTGATATGAAGGGAAACTCTTCAATGAAAATATATTAGACCTAGTTTTCTTAAAGTTGCAATGTTGATTTCCTAGTCATGTGTTGTAGACTAAATTTCCTCTTTCAAAGCAATTTGCACATAGATTAATGATTTTATATTATGTAAGTAAAGTGTTGACTTGCTTGGTTTGCAAGTAGAGTAACTGGTTTATTTCTGCAACTAGTATAATCCCTTTCCTTCCTATAGTTATATTTAGTCTTTTACATCTAATGAATGACACTTTCATTTCTGCAATTAGGATAATGTTCACTTCCTTGCAATTAGGGTAGGATTTTGTCTTTCCATACAAATTCTCTTTGAATTTAGTTGAAGGAGTGGTCTCTGCATACCTTGATTTGATTCAATGATTGAGGGTGGCATGAGTAGAGCTTGGCCTACTGTACATATAACACTGTCACCTCTAAGTTTGTACGAACCCCAAGTTTATAAGTTATATTAAGAGTCTTGGGAGTTGTAACAGCCTTGTTGCAATACCAACATAATCACCTCTCTTAATAAATATGTAATTGCCTCTTTTTCCTTATCTATAAAAAATTGAATGCCCAAGTAGTGATGAATTTCACCATAATTAGTCATCTAAATTTTGTAGCTAATTGAGAGTTTTAAACTAGACTAATGGTGATTGTGTCTTCCATAATGATCATTGTATTGTACCTTAATTTGTTCCATTGGTGCACCTTTCCATGCCACTTTAGGATTTTAATCTAATCATCATCCTAGAGTTGGGTACCTTCAATATCCCCAAATTTGTTATCCCATTTTGTCACGTGACCACAACTTGGTCAATGAAATTTTAAATGAAAGTATTGTGGTGGTAGGATGGTGTATGGCATTGCCTCTACATTTTATTTAAAATAAAATAAGAATATTTTAGGTTGTGGCTTAACGAGGGTGATAAAAAGGTCAAACATCAAGAGGTTTAAATAGGTTTTCGCTATAGGAATTTGTTCTACTTGACAAATAAAATAGGAATATCTAGGATTTAAGCATGAGCACCATGATCTAGTTATACTTAACAAATAATAGAGAGAAACTAAACAAATATATGTTGAGGTGGAGCTTCAAACTATTTTCATAACACATATTCATTATACATAAAACCAAAAGGGAAAGGAAAGCATAGATTCATTGGTTTATCCAAAACCATGTGAGTTGGAGAATGAAAAGAGAAACACTAATAACATGCTTGAATCTATTATTTCATAAGTAGAAAATAATATTTGTTCTATTTACAAAATAATCCCAATAGTTCATTTAAAGCATAATAGCTCTAACATTTCAAACTATATAGTCTCATGTTTGAAAAAAACCATTTATTTAAGACTGACATGACATCAAAGGGAACTCTACAATCTTAGTATTGGGCCTGGTTGTCTCCCTTTCAACGTCCATTGCTTAGATAATGCTTGCAAGGAGAAAGAGAATGAATGAAGAGAAGTAGAAGAAGAACAATGTTGTTGTTATAAAAATAGTGACACACTAGGTATATCTTCATTTTTTAAATGGAATTTTGCCTCTATTTCCATAAACCCCGCCCACTCCCCACCCCACCTCCTCTATTATTAACAGCTAAAATGACCCTTCAATCTTTGAAATGAGAAAAATATATCTATTAGAGAGCATTGGAAAGGAAATGTGAACCATAAAAATAGGCTACAATATTTTTTCCCCACCAATAAGAATGAAATAAGAATGTTTTTCTTGCAATTTTTCTAAATTCAATTATAATAATGACTAGTTAACCATTAATAAAATATATGATCAAATATGAAATTGATTAATTTATTATATCTTTTTCTCTTTTAACTCTAATGACTTGTTTTTAATTCATTAAAAACTTTATATTCATTAACTATCCAAATTGACTCAAATCTAACCTATCTTATCTTATCTCTCTCTTTCTTATAATTCATTTAAAATTTTAGATTTAGATTCATTAAGCATCCAAATTAACTCAAATCTAACGTATTCCATACAAAATATAACACCTTCCAATAAAGAATAATAAAAATAATAAAAAAATGAATTATTTTAACATCCACATAATCAAAATAATGAAAAATGAAATTGTTTTGATGCTCCATTGACAATCCTTAACTTTGACAATATTTTTAGCATCTAAAGAATCAAAATAATGAAAAAAGGAATTGTTTTTCCTTGACTTTCCTAAACTTTCTCAATGTAGATGTAATAGTGGAAGATAATAAAATCCAACAACACCTTTACATCGTATAATATCGTATAATATAAACCAACTTTGTCACCGACATTTAAAAACCCACTTATCTTTATGAAATACAGATTGATGGTCAATTTTGTGTTTTGGGGAATAGCTAGCATGGCATTTAAAATCAAGTACACCCACAAGGAGAGATCACAATAGGCACGTTGGGGGAGTGTTTGAAAAGGAATAACATATCACTTAAAGTTTTACAATTAAATGGAAATTTACTTTTATATCACCCTTAAAAGGGAACATTACAACCTTATTTTATGTGCCAACTTCGCCACACATGCCCACCAAAATTCAAGAAAAGGATTAATTAATGTTTAACTTTGGATGATAAAGGTATGGATTCTTTTGGTTTGAGCCTCACTTCCATTTCAAAAGTCCAATGGAAATGACAACAGTGGGAAGATCAAGAATCTCTTGGTTGGGGTCCCCTCTCTGAACAAAAACCTTCACTTTGTCTCGGAGAAGGACGACCTTCCATTTTGTCTCATAAAAACATTTTTCTTACACCTTAATTTAACAAATTTTCCCATTGTAAATGTTAGAACCTGATACCCATTGCTGAGCTGCCTTCCTTTTGGTGTGGTGAGATAATGTTAATAGAATTTGAAAATACATAAAATGATGTAGAAAAGAAAGAGAAAAAATTTAATGGTAAATTTTAATTTTAAATAAGTGTAATATGTAATGTTATTTATTGCATGTTTTTTAATGCAAAAAGTAATTATAGTTAAATTAAAGAAAAAACAATAAAGAACTAAAATTGCATATATCTCATTTTATAACAATTAGATAATTGCATTTAGGTTAAAGAATGTAATAGCTTTTGATGCATTTGTAAACCATTTTGCAACAAATATTTTGGTCTCATGGTATATACAGATGCTTTCAACAATGAATAAGGTGGGAGTTTTACTAACACTGAAAGTAAATATGATGCCACACAGAAACACTTATGTTGAAGAGTGAGAAGAAACACTTTAAATGCCCATTTTTCAAAGAAGGTTCTTTTCTCCAATTTTGTTCAATCGATAATTGAACTTGACAATGTTAGAGGGAATACCAATTCCCATTAGTGAAACACTTTGGACAATGCATTCAATCATTCTCCTTTGCATTAACTTGATCCTCTCACATTTTTTTTCATTTATTAAATATTTGCTATACCATATAAGATGACAATATTTTCTTTATTAAAATCATTCTTCAAATATCATGATTCCAATAATGGGAACTATGTGAGACAACTAAAGCTTGATTTGAATTATAATACCTTTTAAGCTCTCCATTTTTTAATGGAGTAATATATTGATTACTTTATATATTTTTTAAGTTTTCAATTTTTGTCATTTGAATTCTTTATTTGAATTTTATTATATTTATATTGAGGAACACTGAAATAGTTTTATTTTATGATTTCAAAAGTATTGATTGGAATATTAAATTTTGCTAATATAATTACTTTTAAAGGATTGTATTTTATTTATCAAATATATTAGGTAAAAATGAAAAATTAATTACCTACTAAGGGGTAAAGATTTGCATAAATTTTGGTGGATAGTAACTAATAAAAAATTTGCACATTTACATTTTTACTTCTACTTATTAAAGTGTTGAAGAAAACATAAATAATGGTGGGTAGTAACAACCTCTAGTAAGTATATTTATTTACATCTTGTTCCTATCCATTTTTTATGCAAATATTTTCTTAAATTATGGTGGGTAGTAAATGATGGTAAATCTATTATTTACAACAATATGAGCCATTTTCAAGGATTTTAATTTTTGGTTGTTTCCTATGAAGCTTAACAATTAAAAATCTAAAAGTATCTAAAAATATTGACATAAGTAATGCAACTACATCCAAAAATTATGGAAGTAAAATATGAGGCAGTTATCCACATGTCATTGTGTTGTACAAAGACTTATTACACTTCACAAATATAAAATAGTAAAAAAACAATTTACATTAAAAAAAAATAATTTACCTATAACAAGTGTAATATCAAAGTTATTATTTAGTATTTGCCTCTTAATATATATATATATATATATATATATATATATATATATATATATATATATATATATATAAATTATTTTGAACTAATTATAACATTAAAACTAATATACAAATTTAATAAAAGTTTAATAAACATCATATAATCTATTTAAAAATTTAAAATTAATTGAAAGTTAAAAGTTTTTTTTTTTTGCTCAAAATGAAAAATATCTAACCTTTCGACAGATTATAAAATATTAATAAAATAAAATAAAAATAACATATTATAAAAATATTTGATTTTGAAATGAATTATGGTTTTTGGTATGTGGTCTTGATAAGCCATGGTATTGGCACATGATTCTGTAACAAAGCCTAAATTATTATGATACTTTGGAAAAAATAAACCTTTTTTTAGATTTTTAATGTAATTTTTATAAACTGCATAAAATAGTCATCGACCAATTAGAAAAAACATATATTTCTGTTAAAAAAATTAAAACTTATTTTTTAATTTTCAAAATATTCAATTTAATATTTTTTTTTTCAAAACTTTAATAAACTTCATAGAATTTGTTTAAAATTTTCAAAACAAATTGAAAGTAAAAACTTTTGACCCAAAAAAAAAAATTATAGCTTGCCTTCGTATGTATAAAAATGAGACATAACTTAGTATTATGTTGACTTAGACTTTTCTTAAAGGATTTTGCAAATAACATAGTGGATTGAAAGAATTTCTCCAATCAAACTTGCGAGCGAAGTGTGTATGTGGAAATTCTAGCTACGACTTTTTCTCATTCTAGCATGTTATAGCTCTTTAAAATTGATACAATTGATCCTCATGCTTACACTCAAGAATCTGTGTTTTAATTTCGGTTTTAAAGTACTTGAAACAATTTTCCAAGTAAATGACCATGGCCCATGTTTATAAATTTCAATTCTATTATGTCCCTTATATGTAACCTAAAAAATCCGACATATATCCCTGAACCTTATTAACAATCTTGCAAACCAATTTTGTGATTAGTGGATTAAAGAAAAAACTGTCTAGTTAAAATCACAAAGAAAAATGGGAAAAAACCACTAAAAATGTGTGTGTAACACTTCCTCCCACCTCTTGGTCCTTCCAAGTTGAATGAGAGGCATTACTTAGTTCTAATCCAACATCCATTGTCTTATTATGGAAACGACGTTACAAAATTTCTTCCCTCTCAACTCATTGAGAGCTTTCTGTCGAAATAAATTTTATTGAAATCCAACTTACAACTCAAAAGTTATGGCCATTTAAAGTTTTAGCCTTAATAACTCTATCATGTTAGCATTACTACCACGTGGCGCTACCTTGTGGCCCATGTGGCCATGTTGTGTCACCCTTGACCACCATGCGATTTTCCACATGATCGTGGGTTATGTCACATCTTCGCGCCCTACCCTTTTATTTCAAAGTGTAACTGAAAATATGCTTAGGAGGCTTGTGGTGTGAATGGGAAAAATTCATGTTAATTGTTTGTTGACCTTTCCCATCCCCTGACCTCTGTCACGAAGAGCTCCGCTTAAAATACAAACCTTTATCCTCTTGGGGTTTGTGACCTACAATGGCAACTTTCTTGTCAAGTATAGGGGGATTTTCCCATCCCCAACCCTTTCAATCATAACTCAACCTACTAAAAGCACCTCTTTATCCTCTCGGGGCCCATGATGATGTCACATTGATGTCATCTTGCAATGACACCATGACAACAAATTACTCATAAGCTGACAAAATATTCTCATTTCCCCATCCCTGTAATTTGTAGTTTGGCCTACGAACATGCACTTAGAACCCCTCGAGGTCCGTGAGCCTATGATGACATCATAATGGCATCATTCTGACATCATCCCATGATAACATTATGTTGATGTCAAGCCACTCCGTAGCCTCCTCTACTAGCACCATTTGTCACTCAACCATAGGTCACTTGGTCTTGTAGAAAGACCTCTTGTCCCTACCAGGTGTCACGCCTCGCTCATGCCACATAAGTGCTAGCCTGGGTCCCACCATGGTCCCGACTGCTCATGTAAAACCAAAATTTCCCATTATAAGTTTTTGGCCTTATTAGAGAACCCAATCTTTAGGCCTCCACATAATCACGCCCTAGCCCTTCTTCCATTGTAACATCATGGAAACATCTCCTCCTAGGTTGCAATCGTGACATAATTTTTTATGCCACTTAACTAATAGTTTCTCTTTCTCACGCTCTGCCCCCTCTCACCAGAACACATAAGGGTAAAATCCCCCTCCTAGGCCATGACATACATGTTTCTACATGTTGATAGAAACAAATAATCTGTGTCATGACTCCTATATCCTTGAATCAAATTAAAATAGCAAGTGCTCTCAACCTCTAGGGAAAGAATGGGAATTCCTCTATTATATGAGTGGAATATCCCCTTCGTCAATGGCCTTTCAAAAATTAGATAAATTTGTGACTATCTCTCCTCAACTATGGTAATTAGTAGAGAAGCCTTCTACTCTCATACACAAACATGATGATTTTGTGGCCTCTTACTCACGGGGATTGCATTCAATCTATCCTGAGGGACAAAAATAGAAATTCATCATGTTATTCACAAGTCTTCTCACCCTTCACATGGGTGATCAAGCATATATGCATACTCATAAAGGAAAATGTACATACAACCAACCCCATTAGGAAATTCACTAGTAACATAAACTTATTATTACAAAACCAGACATGAATACAAGTAAACAAATCATACAAGCTCATAACAGAGGAAAATAAACATAGCCTATCCACTGGGCAGTCAATAATGATCATGGACCTGTTACCACATTATGTATTCATGAGTATAACAAATAGTCTATACATGCACATTTCAACATCACGAGAGTTAATCTTGTCCTTACAAGTAAGATAAATGACTTACAACACCTTGTAGTGAAACACTTAGATATATACAACATCTCTTTAAAAGTTCATCATAATGCACAATATAATACCATAAGTAACATGACAATGCAAGTAAATACATATATTACTGTTAGATGATTGGAAACTAAGAAAGGGACTTCAACTCTCCACCTAGCCATAGGCTAACTACATAGTGGTTCTTTCTTGCAATCAACCACCCTCAACTAGATTCAAAGTTTGGGGAGGTAAATTGCTAAGCAGTCCTCGACCAGACACTCAGTTACAAATAACATAGCTCATACTTTAGGTTTTCCTCAAAAACTCCTAGCTATAATACCACAATGGCTCTCAAGCAACAACAAAACCACACAAGGGTTCAAGCAGGGCATAGTGAGTCTTAGTTCAGTCTTAGAGAAGGATATGTATGAATAAAAGGAGACTTATCAGTTGTTTTACTATTGTAGAAGTAAGAGCACACCTATCCAGTAACTTCTCAATGGTATGTGCACTTGTGTTCTCAGCCCAAGGCTACAATGAGTGTTATAAGCCCAATTAGCATTGGAGTGCCTTAACCTACCAGTAAGTTCTCAACCTAGTTAGTTCCCATTGCACAAGTTCCTTCTTTTTGGTGAGATAATGTTGATAGAATTTGAAAATACACAAAATGATGTGAGAAGGAAAGAGATTCTTGAAAATTTTATTTAATTATGAGAGGAATTGTGGTTGATTTCAACCTTAAAAACTAGACTTTTATTAAATGATATTGCAAAAAACATAGTGGATTAAAAGAAGTTCTCCAAAAAAATTTGTGCGCAAAATGTTTATGTGGAAATTCTAGATACAATTTTTTCTCTTTCTTGCTTGTGATAGCTCTTGAAAATGGATACAATTGATCCTCATGCTTGCACACAAAAATTCATGTTTCAGCTTTGGGTTTAAAGTACTTGGAACAAGGTTTCTGAGATCATGAACATGACCCATGTTTATAAATTTCAAGTCTACTATGTCCCTTGTATGCAACCCAAAAAATTCCACATATAACCCCCAACCTTATTAGCAATCTTCCAAACCATTTTTGTGATCAATGGATAAAAGAAAAAGTAGTTAAAACCACATAGAAATAAGGCAGAAAATCACTAAAAAATGTGTGCTTCCTTGATTTCCATGACTCTATATTCCACATAAAAATCCATAATAATGTGTTGTTAAAAAATATGTGTAGCAATCATAGAGGAATTTCCAATGATTAGTTGCACAATAGCTTTTGATGTCTTTTTAATATTCTTTATAAAGTAGAATGTGGAACTAGATATCATATAGGGAATATTTTAATGTTGCATTATTATACTCTCAAAGGTTGAAATTGAATTTTATTAGCTCCACGAAGACCAATGACCTTAATAAAAACATCTGGGCCAATCTCTACCATCAGATGAGTCATTTTGCCAATATGCTCAATTTGGCCCAAAGTGGGTTCTCATTGTTTTTACAGACTTCTACAACTCAAAATTGGATGTTGTTAACTCTTTGGAGATCAATGAATCCAAAAGAATTGTATAAGCCCTTCATTGGACATGGATTGCTCACTTGGATGGAAAACATAGTTCTACCCAAAGCAAGTTCCATGGGAAAAAAACAATTTTCTTATTTTTGCAGCTGAAATTTGGATTTTGTTAGCCCCAATATGATCAATGACTCTAATAAACATGTAAACTCCACTTCCTACATTCAAATATGTTATTTGGATGATTTGGAAAATTTGGTTTGTGGTGCCCCTCATGGGTAAAATGGCTAGTTTTGTGCAATGCGATTTTTTAGGGGACAACATTCCAATCCTTCCACGAGATGTCTCCAAACTGTGAGGTACCAAGAACTATATTTTAAGGTGAGTAGACTAGTGCTTTATTCCATTAGGCCATGAATCCAAAAAATGGGTTGTGGAGTTAACACTTTTCTTCTCCTCAAACTCTATTTTCAGGATATTAGATGGAAAATAAAACTAAAAATCAGAAATGTTCAAAGGAAAATTGATGGAATTGACTAAGAAAAATAGAAAATTTTGGTCCACTAGGTAATATGGCATTGCCAATGAAATCATATATGCAATTTGATAAGGTTGTGAGACCTATACATGAAGAGGATTGATGGGAGGGTGGATACCATTGCTATTTTGCATGCAAAAGGGTACGCTGGTAATATCATCAAAGACCATAAAACACACACATAAGGGGAAAGCATTGCTTGAAGCACAAATAAGATTAGAGTAACATTGATCAACATTGGAAATATAGTAAAAATGAGTGAGAATAGTGAAAAACAATGACTCATGAGTTTCAAAACTTATGGCCTAGAAATAACAATCTTCTTAGTCATCATCCTCTAAATCAACATTTATTGATATAAATATCATTTAAGAGAGTTACAATTTCATTAAATACCTCATTCATTTCATAAATTGCATGTGACAAATAATCATCTTCTTTGCTTTCATAATCTTTCTTCTAGTTACTTGTACAAATAGACAAAGGTGGTTCAATATCAATAGTTTTGCATTTTATTTCTCGTGCTATCCTAAAAATTCACGAGGAACTATCTCATTTGTAAAATCAACTAACACATGTTTAATCGGGGTCCTAAAAGTTGATTTGATGTGCCACTTGGACTCTTCATCATAATTATCAATCACCTACCTAATCAAATATCTATGGAAGCCTCTTATTGGTAATCAATGAAACCCAAATGATTAATATTCATTATAATATGGGGTTTTTTAACAACATGTCATGTAAGGTTGGCTCATAAATATTTTTAGGTGGAAGATGATCCTTAAAATTCATGAAAATCCCTACTTATTCAGGAGATAGTGGCCTAGTAAAATAATATTTTTACGTCGTATGTCTAATAGGATTTACATATTTCTTTATCACTTGGTTTTGCATTTTAAGGGGAAAATTACTGTTATGCATCCATCATCGTTAATTCGAGGAAATGGTAGAATATTTCTCATGAACAAGAATGCCTATGATTATAAATATATAAGACCAAAACGCATCCTTTCTCACCTTCACTCTTCTTGAGATATTAGGAGTTGGAAGCAATGGCCCATTGTTGGAAACCATTATATTATTTTCCGAACTCTAAGTGTCATCAAACACAACATCTAAATATAGAGAATGCATGATCGGTAAACTATCATAGATATTTTACTAGACAGTTCGTCACACAAGATCTAATAAAGAGAATTTATTGCATTCTAAAATATTTAAAATGAGGGTTAATTTTTCCTTATAATTATGGAATTATTAAGTTGTTGCTTATTGTGTATACATGTAAATTATAAATATGAAAAAAATAGAGAACAAATAGAACAATTATTCACAAAACCACAATAACAAAATATTTGACCCGGGAAACTCTTTCAAGAGAAAATCTAGGTAGAAGTTAAGGTTGCTCTACTTTCTCTTTCTCCAAATGGAAATGGATGAAAATACAAAGGAGTGAGTCTTATGGCTTATGGAATTCTACATAACAAAAATCATCTCCATTTTCTCTCTCTTTCTCTCTATGGACTCTCAGCTAATTTTCTCCTCTATGGAACAAAATTAATTCAAATAGATACGAATCCTTTTTCCTTCTAGTGGCATGGTGATAACAAAACCTAATAGCCAACTAGGGGTTAAATTTTATACTCTTAATAATATTTATAACTTGATCCTTATAGAGTCTTTGTCCTAGCTCCTATGTGGCTACCCTCTTTTCCATGATTAATAAGGTTTGACAAGGCATCCTCTCAAATTATGGTGGTAAATTTTTATAGGTCAACTTCTAGGAGAAATAACTTTCTCATATGAGCTTTGATTGAGGTGATTATTACACAATTGGAAAGGTATCAATGTGTATATTATGGAATATAGGCTCATAGTGAGGTTAGGACCATAAGGGCGGTCATATAAGGCCTCAAAATGCCTCATGAACTTTTTTCACTTGAAATTTTTGAAATCGGGACATGGTAAAAATGACTTTGCAAGTTGATTCCTCCAAATTTTTGATTGGAAAAATACTGAGAGGGGGGGGCGGGGGGGGGCGCGGTGAATCCATATTTTAAAAACTCACAATAATAATTTTCTTTTCTGAAATGTATACGCAACTTGACTGAACTCAACTAGCGTATATACACGACTGTTGTAAAAGAAACTAGCATATGCTTAGTAAACTTGTAAAACAACTAATTCTTTATTTGTTAAACTTGAACTAGAATGTAAGAGATTTATCAGGCATTTGATAAGTAGTAAAAAGGTGCAATAAGAATAGAATAAAGTATCACACATAAATAACACACATGAACACTAGGATTAAGGTGGAAACCCAATGTGGGAGAAAACCACCGATGTTGTTGTCTTAGTCTTCAAAACTTATTAATATCAAAAACTTTTGACATTCTTGCACTAGTGCAGAGTTATACCAATACGGAGGCACCCACTTGCTAAAGGCTACAACCTTCACTCGTTCTCCTGCTCCTATTGGAAGGGAGCTCCAATCCCCTGATCTAATCACCATTACTACTGGTAGGAAGCTTCGACTTCCTCACTGAAGGCTCCAACCCTTAGTAACATCCATGGACCACGTTTCATAAATTTTCTCACTAGATTCAATATAAAAACTTAAGCTTCAACAATTAATAATCAAACTGTAACTCATCACTATAACACAAACATCAATCTCCAACACAACTGAATCAACTAATCACTGAAACCCAATCATCAATCTCTAACACAACTGAATCAACCAATCACTGAAACCCAATCATCAATCTCTAACACGACTGAATCATCCAATCACTGAAACCCAATCATTTGACACTTAATCATAACTCAACCAATCAACTGGAACAGTCAGATCGCTGTAACCAGTAAAAATAACTGAACTTAGAATACTGCATCAACACATAGAGTCAACTGCAACCTTGATCATCCAAATTCCAAAATGTATACACTACTTCACTTAAGGCAACCCGTGTGCATACACACTTTTCTGTAGAGAAACCCAGGTACATATCTTAATATACTGAAAATTGAAAATTTGTAGTTCTGAATCAAACACAGAGTTGACCAGAGATATTTTGAAATATTCTGTTAGCTTACAAAACCCTCATGCAGTGAACAACATCAATAATATTTTCAACCAATCATAAAAGAAAATTCAACTTCATCATTTAATTGATTCTACTTCAGACATTATCACTCAACCCAAATCAGCATGAGGACATCATTCACAGACAACAAAGAAGTATTAACACTGATTAGGTTGGTCAGTCATTTATGAACATAAACCCTTACTTTATATACATGACTTTGAAGAAGTGAATCCACATCTATACACGCTTTTCCCGAGACCAACCAGCATATATATATATATATA
>APFE030828813.1:25170-80165 GCA_000404065.3 Pinus taeda | reverse complement strand
TATAACCCTTCACTACCTTCTTTATACAATTATAACTAACTTTTGTCAAAGTTTTAAAATTGTTTTCTCTTTCCTTGTAAGATAGTGTTATGATTGTTATTATTTGACTAACTAATTTAATCCTCATTATACCTTGTTCCAAACGGTTCCTTTGGATCAAGTAACAAATCCCTCTTTCTTATCATATTTGATCTACTTAACAATAAATTATATTTTTTGATTAACCCTTCGATTTGCTCAATAAGTAAATAATTTGTGTTTCTCTAATACTAGAGTATCTCCTAGAATATATATATATATAGAAACAGTTGTATTGCCTAACTCTCATACCACTGCACAATGAAGTATTAACATTTACATTTACAACTACACAATACCTTACACATACACCTTCATATTTTTCATTTGTTATAATACTAGTTAATCTCACCTTAATTTGCTTCTGTTCAGGTTACCTTACACTTTCACTGTTTTCACAATGACATCTTTATAATAACATCCTTAGGGTTACATAAAGTTTCTCTTCCTTTTACAACCTTAGATTTTTCACTTTTCTTGAGATGAAATAAGGTCTTTATCTGTTAATGTGGAAAAGTATACACTCATTTACTATGTTTCTCTCCCATGCAAGTTCTTCATTCCATAAATTTTCTATAGTTACTGCATCCTTTTGCATGTAAACATTATGTTTATGTGTCGGTATATCACTTTTCTGTCAAGTTATTACATTTAAATACATGTTACACTTATTACTATACATATATTTGCTAGAGTAGCCAACAAGAAAACCCTACTATGACATTATTTCAATCTTTAGAAGATCTTTTCCTCATTATGTATATATTCACAAGAATTACCCGGTCATGTTAAAATAATTTAGTCTCTGTAAGCCTTCATTCGAATTAGCTCATTATGTAGCTAAAGTCTTTACAAAATCTCATCAAATTCTTGTTCAATTAAATTTGAAGTGCTTATCTTTATTTTCCCTTCTTGACACAATTTTTGTTGTATTAGATGGAAATCAAAGGCTATTTTCGACCATATGAGCTAATGTCTCTTTTCCTTTGTTACAAGAATTTATAAGTTGTATTGTTGACTACAATTGTTTTTCAAATACTCATTAAAGTATTTACACCTTTGCTAAGTTGAATACAACAACACATATGGCTCTTTTAGAGTTTTTAATGACATGTAATCTATTTTCTTTCACGTTGGTAGATTATTACTTGGTATTCCTTCTAGGTTCCTTTGAGCAACATGATTACAGATTCGTAGAGGACAATTTTCGTTGTCATACTATCTATCTATATATCTATATATATATATATAATTATATATATATATATATTATAATATATATAATATATATATTATAACATGCTATATATATATATATATATATTATATATATATATATATATACATGTCTAGAATAATAGCCAGTTGTTATTACTCTACAAAATTTCGTAGAAGGGTCCTATAAAAAGGGCCATTTTCTTTTGGTAATAAACCTGCGTTTAGTATTTATGATTCCATACATTCCAGTAGGGATGATACAATATCTCCACTTCTGTAAACTATTTTGATAATTCATAGTGAAATATAAACTATATTTACAATTTTACAAACATTGTTTTCTAAAATTTGATACCACGAGTTTTTGCTAGTGCAATAATAACATACTAGTCGATTGGACTTGTTCCTTTTCT
Source organism: Pinus taeda (assembly GCA_000404065.3). Classification (NCBI taxonomy): domain Eukaryota; kingdom Viridiplantae; phylum Streptophyta; class Pinopsida; order Pinales; family Pinaceae; genus Pinus; species Pinus taeda. The sequence continues at coordinate 78,456 of APFE030828813.1, read as the reverse complement.
TACATATTGATAGTTACATCATTCAAAGAAAAATGTTGTTCTTAATGGAAGTTTTTCTTAATAAAATTTGGTTTATAATAATATTAGTCATATATGTATCATTCTTTTTACTCATAAATCATTCGATGTATTTCTGAAGATTTTGGGGAAAGCTGTCTATATACATTTAAAATTACATAGAAAGAAAACATAAACCCTGTAAAAGAACTAAGGCATGAATAAATTCATTTTTCATAAATATATATATATATATATATATATATTAATATATATTTATATATATATATATATTAAACTTTTGAGTTCTTCTATATCAAATGTATGAATACATATACATATAAACTCTGATTTATCTGTAACATAGTTCCTTTTTTCTATAATCTAATACTACTACCCACGCGTTGGAATAACATTCTAGACTTAATATTTATTTTCTATTTGTCATGAACAAGACCGTAGATGGTTTATTTCGAGTCCATATCCTATAATTTGTGCTATTAATTTCTATTCCATAAACAATATTCTAGTACGATTAAAAATTGTACAAGAAATATTTTTTTCTAATTCTCACACAAAAATAACAAGTTGTTCTTTTAATCTCTTTTAGAAAAATTAACTTCAACCATACAAAGTATTCATTCTTTTTGCATGGTAAAATAAAGTCATAAACACTTTCTTGAAAACCTTTCTTTTGGGAAAATTAATGATTAAGTACGTGGCTCTTCCCAACCTTGACACAACCTTTGCTTGTCCCCACGAGCAATCAAGCTTGTAATCCCCGTGTAGAATTTTTTTCAGCTTCTCTTCAGTTTGATCAATTTCCTTTGTCAAAAAATTATGAGACAAAAGCCAGAAAATTTAGAGATTTTTCTATCCATCTACCACTTTTGACTGGTTATTAACTGCCTCCACCTCATCAATAGGTGGCAGGGGGTTAATTGCTCATTTATGAGCTCTTGTTTTCCTCTTTTGGAGACAACCTCCTGCCTTCTAGGGAACAATAAATTGGCTAATGCATAATTTTCATAATTTAATATAATCACCGAGATTAGAAGCTTAAGACTTTCCGACAGATAATTAATTCCTAAAACAAAATTGTATCCTGTTTCCTCTTTCAACCATTTGTACTTCAATCATTAATTTCCCATTTCTTTTCTTATATTAAAAAAATAAAAACGTAATGGAACTTTTAAACAACAACTATACATCAGTTATTATCAATAAATTACTGATAATTAAGTATTTGTTTGTCACTTAACTATAGCATACTAAGTCCAAATTTAAACATATATAAGTATAATTACAAAAATATCTTCAAGTTGAGGAATATCAGATCCTCCCTCGATTAAATTTGACACTGTCCCCGTGTCTTAGTTTGTTCTTTCTTTTAGAAATCGTTTCATAATTTTAAACCATGGAAGGATAAGCTTCCTTAAAATCATCTTCTAGTTCCCAAGTTGCTTCTTCTAGAGTGAAATGTTTCCATTGAGCCTTTAACTAAACCACTTCTCTATTCCGGAGGGTAACCAATCTCTGATCTAGAATATGTAGTGGTTCTTATAGGAATTATCCCTTTGGTTCCGCCTATACAACATGGCCAATTAATTGCATGAGAAGGATCATGTACATATTTCTTTAATAATGAAACATGTAACACATTAAGAATCTTAATGTTGGCTGGTAAAGCTGGTTGGTAAGAAATAGGCTCAACTCTGGATAACACTTCAAAAGGTCCACAATATATAAGAGATAACTTAGCACAACTGCCAAGTTTAAATGTACTTTCCTTAGGTTTGAATTTCACGTATACATGATCTCCCACATTAAATTCTTTCTTAGTTTTTTTCAAATCTGCATAACTCTTCTCACAATATTAGCTTGTTTTTAAATTCTATATGATTTTCTTAAATACCTCTTCCATTTCCCTTAACATATCAAGTCCTAATAGTTGTATGTCTTCAGTGTGATCCTAGCGTAATGGCACCTTATGTCTTCTTCCATACATAACTTCAAATTGACTCATTTTCAAAGAAGTCTGATATCCATTGTTGTAGGCAAATTTAACCAGATGTAGGTAGTCTTCCCATTGGGTTTGTTTGTCTTATACATACATCCTTAACATATCCTATAATATATGATTGGTCCTCTCTATTTGACCATCAGTTTCGTGATGATAGGATGTGCTAAAGTTTAACTTAGTTTTGATGTTTTTAAACGGGCCCTTCCAAAATTTGGAAGTAAACTTAGCATCTTTGTTTGAAATTACCATGAAGTCTGAAAATTACCTTGAGGTACCCCATCAATGTTTTTGAATTCCTATATGTACTCTATTGTTTCTTCTTCACTTTGTTCATCTTGTTGAATATCATTAACAAGAATTGCAATGTATCGTTCTTTGTCCTTAACTACATTACCTTCTTGTTCATCCTTTTCCTCTAGATTAATAAAATTTCCCTCTTGATTGGTATTAATAGCGCATATTATATTATTTTCCTTGAAAATCAAACTTTTTCTTTCCTTTTGAAAGGCTTGAATCTACGCTTTTCATTTTCATCCTTCATAAACATTCTCATTAAAACCCCATCATAATTTTTTTCCCTATTGAAAATACAATCATAAGGGAAGTCTTCATGAAAATATGATTTTGACTACCTGGATGACTTCATGTGAACATTGAATACATCAATAGGATCATGTATGTAAAAACTTTCACAATGAAACCACACATATTCTTACATTTTGTCTTCTTATTTGGAATTCTTGTAGTTTAACAAATAATATATGGCAGGTTTTAAAGGAAAAGTAGGTCACAATTTCTTTGAGTTTTGAATTAAGGATTTAGCAATATCTATAGCCACTTTATGCAATTTCATTTAACATCGATTTCTCAAGTATATACCCTGGAAATAGATGAGGATCTATATAAAAACAAGATATCCTAACATATGGAAAACATTCACCAATATACCACTCTCTTAATTTTTTGACAGTCTCTCTAGCTTCTTGTGTAAACCCATGACTCAAGAACTTGTTTACCAAGTAATAAATAATGTAAAGGGGCCATAAAATAGTCACAAGTATCATAAAAGTGGTTCTTGCAATCACTTTCTGATAGCAAAGAGAAATATTATTGGATAGGCTTTTCCTTAGGTGTTCAATTCTATTTCATGAAATGGAATGGCATTGTTACAAATTCTGCATCTATTAGGTAAGTATAAATAAAGTATCCATATCCAAACCCTAGAGGGGGATTCTAAGTCCCTTTTCATTTCATGTAGGATGTTGGCAAATAATATTTGTGCATAATGGAAAATTTTTATATGCTTATCAACAAAGTGATGCATTAAGGGAATGTATTCTAATTTAAAATGTCGGTGATCCTTCTCATGCTAGATAATCTAAATAGCATTTTGATGCTTAATCGATAGTGATTTTTGAATATTTGAATTTAGTACAACTTTGAAAGATTCGGGGTTATAACACTAATACTTAAACAATTTGGCCATCTCTATTTATCCTCCATCTAAATATTCTACCTTAAATGTTTCTAAGAACTTTTTATCCAAGCATACTTCAAGGGGATCTAGATTTTACATTGTATCTAAGTCTTTATGTCTAAAGGACCCTACTACTTGTTTAACATTATTGAGCATTGTACAAGTTTTTATATTGACATGGGAGATGATCAATCATACCATGTCATAGTAAGACAAAATGGTCGCTCTTGAAACAACTTGTTGTAAACATGACCTTTTGATATCAATTAAGATTTATTTGTTAGATTCCTATTTATATGCAAAATCCCCAAATCTCAAAAATTTCATAAATATCCTTCCAATTTGGACAATTCTTTTGCCCTATTATATAAGTAGTATATGAATAATCACAATGGGATTTTATCTTTATTGTATTTTATATCAACAAGGTCCTCTATCCTCCATTATGTACCCTTAATGTTTGAGTTGTCTTCTTTTATTTTCTTTCCCTTTTTTTTCTTAGTCATTTTCTCTACAAAATCCAAATTGAAAATGAAATTATAAAAGACCCTCAACATCATTTAAATAAATCTACTAAACTTGAATATTAAAGGCGAGAAACAAACAAAATTTTAACCAAATTATGTAATATTTTGAAGGCTAAAACTTGTAGGAGAATCTTGAATGTATTAGCTATTATCATGGCTTTTATTGTATGCAACAATAATAGTATTCACTATCAAAGCAATAATATTTTGCAACAAGGATAAGTAATATCAATTATCGTTTTTTGACAATATTTCAGTCTACTCTCATTATTCATGTTGTGAAATATTGTTATAACCTTATTTTCCACTTCACTATATTGAGAGACACCCAATTTCAACATACATTAGTTGTTGGCCAAAATGCATTCCCTTTCACCCTTGCTTTTACGTTTTGGTCTTATAAGGGAGTTATTACATGTTCAAGGGGTGAAATTACATAATTGAATAATTTCTCATTATTATTTCGTCACAATTTCATAATTAGGAGATAATAATTATTTTGTAATTGAGAAAAATCTCATAATTTAGAAAAAAGTTCTAGAGTTTATCATTTTCAAGAAGACCAACTTGACCTACTTGTGTATGAGTTGCTTAGGGTTCCATTATTGTAGAACTTTCCTAACTTCTCAAGCCCCTAAGTGTCTAGATACATTGTCCTAAAGGATATAATGAACCTATATAATCTCATCTTGTAAAGATGAAAGGGACTAGATCTATTTAGATCCAACTATATTGAGATCTAGAGAATATACTATAGTGCAAGAAATTTGTTGATTTGTGTGTCCATCCTTTGTAGAGGTGAAGACGAGGTTGCAAGCAAGAGAGGGGGACTTATTATTGAAGATACACATTATTTTTATATCCACTTGATTTATTCATGGAAATATATGAAGTCCCTTCTCTACATGTTATGTTTATCATGTTAATGCCCATATTTTGTTCATTCCAATCTACCCTTTGTGGAAGGAAATTTTGTCTTTTTTGGTTGTGCTTATGTGTAGGTCTATTGTATCAAGATTGCTAGGAGCAAGATCTTCATGAAGGAGCAGGTTATTTGCATGCTACATCAGATCCAACACCCATCACCAACTTGTGAGGGTTTAGGTGTGCTTATTTAAGGCATTTTTTAAAGTTTCTATGCATGATTTTTATACACTAAGGGTTTTCATTGGTCATTTCACACACATCTTTCTAGTGAGTCTTGGGAAAGACTCTTGGAGAAACAAATCCTTGTGATTGTGCAATTTTAGCTACAAAAAAATAGGTGAATCCATTTGGGAGTATACCCTAGTGTTGAAAATATCCTCCTTTGCTTGTTATTTTGGTTTTCTATAGCCTCCCAAGTTTTCTTTATTGCTTATCGACTTGATCTAGGTCTGTGTCAGTGTTATTGGCTTCAAATATGATTATATATGGCTTCGATATGAGATTAAAGTTTCATTATTCAACTAACATAGGTTTTTAGTTCACTACAGAGTGTTAAATAACATTTATGTATATTTTCCACTGTTAGTTTGTATCACTAACCCTAGTTTGTCAATGTTTAACATTTGTTGATATTTGTAAGTTTAGTTTTTAAGGGGTTGTAGAATGCAAAAAACACTCATTTAAAAAAAAAAAAAAATTATTGGTTTTTCTTGTGAACCCTATGGAGTGTATTATTTGAGAAGATACCATTAGGAACCTATTTTTATGGAATTTTGATGATTCCTTTCATACTATAAAGAGGAAAATGAAAAACTAGTCTTTGCAAAGGTCCCTGTTTGAGGGATTTTTGAGTGTGATCTTATTTGCATCTTGTTCCTGTAGCTTAGATATACTCTCTTTTGATTTTTTAGATTTATATCTATCTCATATCTACATAAAACATTTTTCTTGAGTTAAATCTGATTAATTTTACACTTTCAAGTTTTCCATTAAAGTTGCTTTTCTTGATTCTACTTGCTTTCAGTGGCACTTTTTTCTTTTTCTTATTGTGGTTGTGCAAATATACATCTGAGAGGTCTTGTTGATAATTTTAGATATGTTCCTTTTATCATATTTGAAGAGTTCTATTTTTTTTCCATTATTCTCTTATCTTAGCCTTGAGTCAGGTTTGGTTTTTTTATTGTTGTACATCATTGTTGCTAGTTGATTTTGTCGTCTTCATTGAACTACAACCCTGAGAATTTCTTTGCAATTCCTCTTTTGGTTTATCCAATTTTAATGGATTTCTTTTGGTGACATTTTCATTTGCAAAGCCATGTTTTAGCTTTTTAGTGCTTAATGTTCTTGCTTGGTTTCTCTTTAATATATTTTTGAGTGTTTTCTTGGATTTTTTTGGGTTTTTTTTTTTTTAATATAAATTTAGTGAAGTTCAGAGAGTGGAAATTGAGAGTGTTTGAGGTTTTAGTTTTCATTTGAAAAAGAAAAGGATCTCTTCCCTTTTGTAGCTAGAGTTTATTGAATGAAAATGAAAATTTTACATTTCCATATAGCTTGCACTAGGGTTATATCTTGAGTCGTTCACATCATTGTGGTTGCACATTGCTTCCTATTGAGTAAATAAAAACCTTAAAATTAACACTTAATAAAATCAATTCGAGATTTTTCATTTTCACTGGTAGCACATAAAGAGTAACTTAGGCTAGGTTCTTGTAATATGGGAGTAATGTTAACTCTCCAAGACCACATAAAAAAACCTAGCATCACAAGGTTACATTTGGGATAGTGGAGTGATCTACCCCACTTCATTGGTTTTGGTGGTGTGGTCTATACGTATTACTTGGGGACTCACTTGGTAGGAGTATGGTTCACTTTAAGTAATCTCTCGGTAGTTTCAGGGGTAGTTTCCCTACCCTTGCATTTGGATTAGAATGAATATTTTCCCCACAGTTGGGTTTCTATACATGGTAGCTCTAGTTTCCATAATATTAGGTGTCCTACATAGGTCACGGTGAGGGGACATCATTGTTGTACCTAGAGTAGACATTGGTCAAAATCAATTGGACCAGGGGGGTACCCTATAACTAATAAGGGAAATCATGTCATGTCTAAGAGTAAAATTAAGCAGGTTCCCAATGTAAATTTTCTAACCACATCTTTACTAACAACCTGGCACCTCATAAACTAGGCTCTGATAATGGGAAGAGCATGTTCTCTCTATCTTGGTTTGTGTGTGCTTAACTCCTAGTTTTTAGCATGTGATATTTGGTTCGAGTTGTAGTTGGATTTACGAGTTTCTTAATTGATTTAATTTGTTCATAAAAGTATGTTCACCATGGCTAAACTAAATATTCGGTGATCTCATAGAATCTTAGGCTTTTCTCATGAAGAGGAAGGTCCACCACCATGTAATCATAGAATAACTATGGAAATTGAGGGCTTAGACCATACTTGAGTTGGGGTGGGGGGGGTGTAATCTTAGTCTTAGGAGGAATGTTTTTAAACTATTGAAGAAATAGATGAGATTCCATTACAACATGTAAACCTACCATTGATTAGCCCTTTGGGCCTTATTTTAGTGAAACTGTTACCTTACAATAGTGAACCCTTTTCTTTATTTTCTCATCATATGTTTGGTGAGAGTACTTCTTCTACCTTGGGTGGGATGGGTTCCTCTTTAACCTTTACATCAACAACTTCTATTACTATGTCATCATTACCACATCTTAGTGTATTGAGATTCATTCCTCCTACAACACCTCTTTCTTCTTCTTGGGGCATTCCACTAGTTACTTCTGTGACCCGTCAAGTTTATCAAATTTGTCAGTGTTTGTGCCTTCATCCATCTTCTTGTTTGGAATGGAAGCAAACCCTAAATAATTAGTAGGAGTTGGTATATTTACTCCTAGTTCATCTCAACCTAAAATTCCTATACCTAACATGAGAACACCTACTTCAGGCAACATGTTGGGCAAATCTATTGTCGCTTCTAGCCAAGTTGGGTGAAATTACGTTTTTGGTAGCACTTATCAACCTTGGCATAATATTGTGTTAGGTGGGATGTCTTACTTTGGAGGTTCCTTTTCTTTTCGAGGAGCTAGTTTACCTGGGGGCACTAACCCCCATTAGTACCACTATGCCTATGATTTCTAATGCTTTCGCTTGTGCTTTTTCACGAGGAGGATTTTCCTCTACTATTGGGTACAATCCCTTGAGTAGTCATGCTTTTGGGAGTCCTTTGTTCTTTGGGGGAACTTACCTTGGAGGAAAACATCCTCACACTTCATCTATTAGCCCAGGAACTTAGTATATTAATATGAATTATCACCTCGGTCCACATTCATCTACCACTAACTATGCATTGGTGGGATCATATGGTCCATCAAGGGGTACTTATTTCCCTTATGATCCATTTAACCAACAACATATTCCATTTCTAGAACCTTTCGATTTGTTCTATTTGGATAAATTGAAAAATGATCCCATATGCCACGATCCTAGTTGGCCAACAATTGTTAGCATTAATTTCAATGATGGTGACTGATGTAGGCATGGATATTTGTTTTGGTTAAGACCTAATATTGTGAGTAATAACATGAGTAAGATTAATGATATGGCTTGCAGGTGTTCTGATGCAATGTATTATCATAGTTTGGCATGGCCCTAGTATGTTTGACATTAAGAATAATGACCCTAATTTGTTTCCCTTATATAGTATGATTAATGATATGGTTCTATGACGATTGATGCAGACTAATCTTTTGGCATGTAACTAATTAATAATAGAAAGGGTAGTGTTAGGTCCCTATACTACTACTCTAACCCCTTATTGTTATTAATGCAACCCCCTTATTATATTATTGTGCCCCATAAAAGCCCATTATTTTTATTGTTGTGCCCCTATAACATTATTGTTATGTAGGCTCTAATTGTATTGGGATCCCTTAGACTCCTATATATAGAAAGGAGGCCTTGTCATTTGTATCATCCAAGAATTGTTCATTTTTGTAATGTAAAGGAGGTTTCTCCCTCAAAGAGTCTAATTTTGAAGTCGTTTATCTATCTTTTCTTCTATTTTGTGAGCTGGTTGCATAACATTTGGTATTAGAGCTTTGGATTCTAGGTTTTTCTACTTCAAACATGTCTTCGTGGAATTTTCACTATAATTTTTTTATTATGAAGTTTTCGAAGCTGAAATTAAAACCCATTTGAGATGAAATCGTGATGAACCTTGGGTCCGAATTTCAGATATTTTCTCGTTGCATTTTCGGAGATATGATCCAAGGAAAATAGGGTTTTTACAGGCTCACGAATTATATCTCAAACATGTGACTTAGAGAAAATCATCATAACTTTCTCTCTGAGCATTAGTTTGAAATTTAGTAAGAAGTTACAGAAATAGGATGGACTTTAGTTTTTTGTTTATCCTTTCTAGGCCCAAAGGTCGAAACAGTGACACATGTTACTTAATACAAGTTCGCTTTATTGAACTAGTCTATAACGAGGCCATTGTGGGATATTTGGAATAACTCTTTTTTGGAGAATCCAATGTTGATCTGACTTGTGGGGTTGGAAAGAGGACTCAAAGGACTACCACAAGATGAAATGTCAGACCTTGGAGATCTGAAATTACACAGATACACAACTCCAATATTAAGCTCCTACAAAGTGAAAAACGGTTTGTAGTCTTCTAAAAATTTCGGCATAAGTTTGGTTTGAAAAAATAGTTTGACGTAATTAAAAGGGCATAGTGAAGCATAATTATCATTAATTGATGCCTCGAAAAAATAAAATGGAAGCAACTAGTAAGCAACCTGAAATATCTACCATGACTTATGAAGAAGAGGAAGAAATGCAATGATATATCAAAATTACGAGACCAAGCGCAACAAATTCCACTCTTACAAAAAGTAACAAAAGCTAAGATGAACGGTTTAAACAAAGGTGTGGAAGCTAAGATGAATGGTGTGGAAGCTAAAACGAATGGCATGGAAGCTAATATTGATGGTGTGGAATCTAAGATGGATGGTTTAGAAGTAAACATTGAAGATTTGAAGAAAGACATGAAAGGTTTGAAAGGAGGTTTGGCAAAGTTACTTCAAGAAATACTTTCTAATGGAGAAAAGGTAGTAGAATAAAATCAAGATGAGAACAAAAGAAACGTTAATAATGATTCCATAGAATCTAATGCTGGATTGAAGACCCAACATGTTCCAAAGATCAATATGAGGAAGTTTGATGGCAAGGATCCTGTAACATGGATACTACAAATGGAGCAATATTTCGATCTCCATAATGTGCAAAACACAAAAAAGGTATGCATTTAAACTTTATATTTAGAACCCAATCATTTTGTATGGTATCAATGGATTTTCTCTCATAAACAAATTTTCACTTGGTCAATTTTTATGCAGGAAATGATAACACATTATGAGGATACAAAAGCAACACCTTCTTTAGTCAGTTGATAAATCTCAAACAAAATGCTTCAATGGTGGAGCACATTTAGGAATTCAAAAAATTGAATATAAGGGTAAAATATATTCTAGAGTAGCATAGAATTGATGTGTTCATAGGGACTTTAAATGATAACATCCAACATGACGTTCGCCTTTGGGAACCTGATTCATCGGAGAAGGCATTCGAGTTGGCAAGAAAAATTCAAAGAAAAATTATGGCAACAAGGAAGTCTACCACTCACAAATATAAAGATGGAAGTGTTGCTTCCCCCAACCTTCCACAACCTACAAGGTTGACACCACAACAATTGGTAGAAAAAAATAAAAAAGGATTTGTTACAATTATGATAGAAAATACACTAAAGGTCATAAGTGTGCTAAGAGGAATTTATTTTACATATATTGTGAAGAGGAGGAAGAAAAGGAACAAGAAACATCAAAAGAAGAGGATATACACCAGGAACCAACCCTAGAGAAAGAAGAAATGAATCTGACCATATCTTGTAATGCCTTGGCAGGAATTACCACTCCTCAAACTCTGAATATAGAAGGACATATAAAGAAGAAAAAGGTAATAATGTTGATTGATTCAGGTAGTACCCATAATTTTATTCATTGTAAGATAGCCACGAAATTGAATTGCTTCCTATATCCAGCACCAAAGTGTCAAGTGATGATTGCAAATGGAGGAACGATAAATTTCTCTGGAAAGTGTCATAATATCAAGCTATCCATGGGAGAATATGTAATGAATAGTTCAATGATTTCCATTCCAATGGGTGGTGTTGATGTTGTACTAGGAGTCCAATGACTACAATCTTTGGGTATGATAGCTTTTAATTTTCAAGAACTTTTCTTGAATTTTTTTTGGGAAGCAAAGGAAGTTGAATTAAGGGGTATCATAGGAAAATTGGGAAAGATAATCATCTCTAATAGCATGACAAAGCTTCTAGAGAAAGAATAATGGGGTGTAATTGGACAATTATGTTCACTAGAGGTTCCCACATCGAAATCATCCATTTCTCCAAATCTCCAAAAAGTTTTGGACAATCATTCCAAGGTATTTGAGATTCCCAAAGGCCTCCCACCTATTCGTGATAATGATCATGCTATTCATTTTATTCTAGGAAGTGTTACCCCAAACATCATACCTTATAGATATCCATATGCCCAAAAGAGTGAATTTGAATGTATGGTTGCAGAAATGTTAAAGGTTGGTATAATTCAACCTACTCAAAGTTCTTTCTCTGCTCCAGTCATATTGGTGTAGAAGAAGGATGGATCATGGTGCATATGTCCAAATTATAGGGAGCTCAACAAACTCACTATTAAAGATAAATTTCCCATTCCTGTCATTGATGAATTATTGGATGAATTGCATGGAGCAATTTACTTCACCAAGTTGGATCTTCGTTTAGGATGTCATCAAATTAGAATGAAGATTGAAGACATTCCAAAAACAAAATTTAGACCTCATGAGGGTCATTATGAATTTTCGATCATGCCTTTTGGCCTTAAGGAATGGAAATTTTCCACATCCATAAATCAGTTGACAGGGTATTATCGCAAGTTTGTTAAGAATTATGGGAGAATAGCAGCATCTCTAACAATATTACTAAATAAAGATGCATTTTCTTAGACTCCAGAATCAACGAAGGCCTTTGAACATCTTAAAGAGGAAATGTGCCAAGCATTGGTCTTAGCTAAGCCAGACTTAATGAAGGCCTTTGAACATTTTAAAGAGGAAATGTGTCAAGCACTAGTCTTAGCTAAGCCAGAGTTCACAAAAACATTTATCGTGGAATGTGATGCCTCAAGAAATGGAATTGGTGTTTTTTTAATGCAAGAAGAAAGACCCATTGATTTCGAAAGTTGTATAAACAAAGGAAAGTATTTACCCAAAGCTATTTATGAGAAGGAAATGTTGGCAATACTTCATGCACTTAAGAAATGACGACCTTACCTAATGGGAAGACACTTCACGGTAAAAACAAATCATGATAGTCTTAAATATTTTTTAGAACAAATATTATCTTCATAAGAACAACAAAAATGGGTCACAAAGATGTTGGGTTATGACTTTGAAATCATCTACAAAAAGGGGAAGCAAAATGTTGTTGTAGAAGCATTCTCAAGAAAGGATGAGGATGTGGAAGCATTGTTTTGTGCCATTTCTATTACCCAACCAGATTGGACGAATGAAGCAAGGGATGGATGGAAGAATGATGAAGAAGTGTGGGCACTCATTCAAAAGTTGCAGCAAGAACCCAATACATCTGATACATTTAGTTGGAAAAATGATTAGTTATGGTACAAAGATCGCTTATACCTCTGTAAGAATTCCAAAATCAAACAAAATATTCTTTTGGAATTGCACACCACTCCCTTAGGAGGGCACTCAGGATTTTTAAAAACTTGCCACAAGGTTAAGAAATAATTTTTTTGGGATGGTCTTAAATCTAATATTTAAAATTTTGTGGCAGAATGTTTTGTTTGCCAACAAAATAAAGTTGAGACAATTAAGACCTCAAGTATGTTACAACCTTTATCCATTCCAAGTCAACGTTGGGAGGAGGTTTCAATGGATTTTATCACGGGTTTACCCAAGTTCGAAGGAAAGAGTGTCATCATGGTGGTAGTTGATAGACTTACCAAGTATGCACATTTTTGTGCATTATCTCATCCATTTAAATCCAATACAATTGCTACTGCATTTATGGAAACAATTCCAAAGCTACATGGAAACCCAAAGATTATTGTAAGCGACAAAGATCCCATTTTCATTGGAAATTATTGGGCAAAATTATTTTCTTGTCTAGGTACTCAGTTAGGTCATAGCTTGTCTCATCATCATCAATCTGATGGGCAAACTGAGATAGTGAACAAACGTTTGGAAGGATATCTTCGTTTCTTTGTATTTGATAAACATACACAATGGGTCAAGTGTTTTCCTCTGGTTGAATGGTGGTATAACACTTCCTTCCATACTACAACAAAAAATGACCCCATTAATGACACTTTATGGATATCATCCACCATCCATCACATCATATTTAAAAGAAAATTATAAGGTTCAAGTAGTGGAAGATCACATCAAGCATCAACAACAAGTTCTCAAACTATTAAAGGATAACCTCACTTTAACGCAGAATAGAATGAAACAACAGGCTGATCAACATCGCAATGAAACAAGTTTTGATGTAGGTGACTGGGTATTTCTATGACTACAACTATACAAACAAATGTCTCTCAAGCAAGCTAAGAAGGATAATACATTATCATCAAAATATTATGGTCCGTACAAGGTGTTACAAAAGATTGGTACTATGGCATACAAATTGGATCTTCCTGCATCTTCTCGAGTGCACCCAGTTTTCCATGTTTCATGCTTAAAGAAGGTTATAGGTGAGAAGATCCCAGTTCAAACAATATTGCCAGAACTTGATGAGGAAGGAAAAATCATAATGGAACTTGAAGCAGTCACAAAAACAAGAAATCGATAGCTACAAAATCAATCAATTTCAGAGTATATCATCAAGTTGAAGAACTTACCTGCTGAAGATTCCACATGGGAGGATGAGAATTTTATATAGAAGCATCCAGAACTACTCAAGCGTTGAGGACAACACTTTTTGAAGGAGAAGGGCATGTTAGGTCCGTATAATACTAGTGTAACCCCTTATTGTTATTAGTGCAAACCACTTATTGTATTGTTGTGCCCCATAGAATCCCACTATTTTTATTGTTGTGCCCCTACAATATTATTGTTATGTAGGGTCTGATTGTATTAGGACCCCTTAGACTCCTATATATATAAAGGAGGTATTGTCATTTGTATCATCCAAGAATTGTTCATTTGTGTAATGTAAAGGAGGTTACCCCCTCGAAGAGGTTGATTTTGAAGTTCTTGATCTCTTTTCTTCTATTTTGTGAGTTGGTTGCATAATAGGTAGCCTGAGTGTTTGTCATCAAGAATAATGGCCCTAATGTGCTTCCCTGATTTAGTATGATTAATGATCTTTTTCTCTTATAATGTTTTATGCATATTGAGATTTCGACATGTAATTGATTAATAATGGCATGAAGTTCAATTTAATGGTGACATTTTGAGAATTGAATACTGTTGGTTTGACACAATCCCATGATGTATACCTTGGTAAAAACATTTGGTTTTTTCAAGGTCAACCTAATTTCCCGTGGTAAATCCCATGGTATTCAACATTGGCTTGATTTTGTTAAGGTGATCATGAAGATCTATTTAAAAAAATGTCGAATGGCACTTGGGATCATCGATTTGGTAGAGGAAGTAAGATAGCCCTCTAATCTAGTTCGTGAGGAATGAGAGATATTCATTGAGCACTATTTGTATTTTTAGCTTCGAACTATGCAAAGCGGTAGAGAAATAGTAGTATGCTGGTGATTTGTATGCTTATCTGTAGCGATGCTTGAGCAATGGTGAAAAATGATGTGATGGTAAATAAATGTGAGCAGATGAACTCATCCATGTTGATTAATTGAGGTGAAGTGATAATTTTTAAATGTATGTGTTGTGATTTTCTGGATCGAATATTTGTAACGAGTAATACACTTCCATGAAGTGGAATATTCCGTTGAACAAGTGACATCTATGAGAGGCAGAAAGCACCATTGGAAAATTATAAAGCATAATCTTTCCTTCCTTACCCGTGATTTGACTTCAAAATAAATATTGCAGAAGTCCATGATACATAGATTTTTTTCTTTGTAGTGTGTGTATATTTCTAAGAGAAATGTTTAGGTAAAGAAAACTTACAACATCATTGTGATGGGTGTTTTGTGTAGAACAACGGATCTAGAATGATGTTAGCAAGAGATTTTAACCTCATGGTGGTTTGGTTTGTTTTGAATTGTATATTGGTGAAAAAGAAAGGGGGTAGTTCTAAGAATGTTCAATATTAAACTTGTGCTATGTATGATAGCAAGGAGCAGTTTCCATACTATGTAAGTTGGTATTGTGAGAACCAAAGTTGAAGAGATGTTCTATGGCTATTCTAAATCTTTTCTTGTAGGATCATATATCACTCAAGGGTAAAGAATCGAGCAAGGTTTATAAAAGATTTATATATTTTTGATCTTGTGACTAGATATAAGGTCCATTATGTGACTGAGTTATGTTTTTGTTGATGATAACACTAAATGTAAAATCTAGTGCAAACTATGACATCCACATAGCTTTTTGCCTAAATTTTTAGTATGCATTTTGTTGAGATTCAAAATTAGATTTGCAGAGACATATTGATTTGGATAACTAGCTCAAGGTCTAATATTTGATAGGGCTATTATTATGAATTGTTTGCTTACGAATTTGTAAAATATGTTGGGTATAATGAAGTCTTTTGTTGCACTAAAGAAATGAGAACTCTTGAGCTCGTAATAGGACCTACCCATGAAGATATTGATGTTGATAACCACTAGATTACACTGATGATGTATTTCATAAGAGGTCTATTGAATTTATTCTATGACAATCCATAAAGTAATGTCTTACTATAGAAAGTTAAGTGGAAAAGTGACCATTGTGCTAAGGGTTGTGTGATCAAGTCAGTTGCTAAGAATTAATGTGTTGATGAGATGCTTGGAATCAAGGGTTTTTTATTGAAGAATATTGAATGAGAGAGTTAGTATATTGGTGGTTTTACACCAATCTTGATGTTGTAATATTGATGATGACTGTCGTGAGCTAGAGATACTGGAGCTAGATTGTTGATATGTTAATGTATAGGAGGATTGATATTTTGTTAAGTTCTCTATTGTTCAGAAGTCAATGGTTAAAATTGGAATACTTAGTTTTTTTTTGTTGGGATGTGTTATGATTACCTGGTAATGAAGATGCTGGTGTTGATGATTGTTATAAAGATCAATGTTTTCGTCTGCTACTGAGAATTAGTATGTTGATGATGTATGAAGATGTCAAAGATTATGTTTCATGGATAAGTCATGAAGTTGTTGATGCTGAGTATGTTAGCCATTGTGAATATTAATGATGACAGAATAAGTATATTGTTGATGATAGAGTGAGTGTGTTATTGAAAAAGAAGAAATTTGTTGAGATTAGAAAGAGTGAAATTTTGTTTGAAGTTAATATGAGAGCTAGTGGTTCTATTTTGCAAATGGTATGAAAGGGAGGTCTACAATAATTTGGGAATTGGTGCCTCTAACAAGTCAGTTCTTGCAAATTTATTTGGGAGTTGGTGCTTCCAGCAAGTGGGTGCATGCAAATTAATTTGGGGGTTAGTGTCTCCATTTGGTTGAAGCTTGAAGTAGGTAGGTGCTTGTATGTAACTAAGGTCAGTGCCTCAACTAGGTTAGAGCCTACAGAAAGTGGGTTCATGCATATTGGTGGATGCTAGTAAATGACTGTAATCAATGATAAAATATTTAAGAGGAGAAGAATAAATGTACTTTTCTTACGTGATGGGTTTCCACATACATCCTGTGTCGATATGGTTTGAGTATGTTTTTCTTGTGTTATGACTTGATTATTATCTGCTTATTACATGTATGATTCTACTACATATTTCGATAATTGTTTTAAAATAATGGTTAAAGTTTAAATTGATCATATAAGTAGTCTTATACTGATTTGACTCCCCTCTCTTAGTATAAGCAAGATTCCAATAATTGGTATTAGAGCAGGTTCTTTCAGGTACAATTTAACCTTTGGAAGGAAGATCTAGTATAGAACATGGAACATCAAAGTGTGCCTCTACTCAATGGTGCAAACTATGAGGCATGGAAAGAGAAGATGAACTAGTGGATCTTATATCTAATGTTTGGCAGTTAGTGACTAATGGTTTTAGTTGAAATATACCATTAAATAAAGTAGAACAATGTAATGTTATGGAAATTAATGCAATTTTCAATAATATACATGATTCACAACTTGATAAAATCACACATTATGAATCTACAAAGGATGTATGAGACAAGCTAGAAAATTTGCATGAAGGAGAAAATCAATAGGCATTAGTGGAGATTGTTGAATCCTATTGCTCTTATAATGTTTTTATCTTAAAGAATAATCCCATGAAAAAAGGCTGAAGTTGTTGATTATCATCCAGAAAGTAAATATGGAGATAATTAGAAGAAGAGTAAGAAGAACAAGAAGAAAAAGACATCCAGTAAGATTGAAGATCATCCCCTTCATGTGAAAATAGTAGATCAAAAGGAAAATTCAAATTATGAATCTGAAGGAGTAGAAGACCCAGAGGAGATGCATCTTATTTTAAGAAATACAATTCCCATTTTCTTAGATGATTGCCAATATAATTGTGATATAGATTTTAGCTATCCATCAGTAGAGTTTTAAGGAATTTGTGAAGAGAATCATACTTCTACTAGTATTCAAGTTACAAATAATTGTAAGATAGATCAAACAAACTTACTTATTAATAGAATAATGTATCTCAAAGTTGAACTAAATAAAGGCTAAAAAAGAAATAAAAAATCTCATAATGAAGAATAGAGATAAAAAAGAAAAAAATTACTACAAATTTTTGAAGATAGAGAATATGAGATCAAATATAGGTTTATTAGCTTGAAAACTCATTTTGAGGAAGCAAAAAGAGCTGAAGAAGTGATGGGAAGTTAGCTAAATGAAACAGACAGTCATTGTGAAAGGTTATGAGATGGGGTTGCATGCTTCAAAACTGAACTCGAAAAGAAAGACAATCAGTTGAAATTTGAAGAGAGCATCAAAATCTTGGACAACATCCTTAGTAGTCAAATATACCCCTCATAAAAATTGGGTCTTGGCTATAAAGAGACAATTGGAGGAGAATCCAACTAAATGGCATGCCAAGAAAAAAAAGAAAGTAATGAAAAGCCACCCAAGAAACATTTCAAAGAAGATAACAACAAGATATAAAATACAAAAAAGTGTGATCAATAATGGATCAAGTAATCAGTAGAGGAAACAAGCAAAGAGTGATCCAAAAATAATACCTTTCCAACAGAGGCCAGTTGCTCCCACAAATAGGTACAATATATCTTTCAATTTTCAAAGGAGGAATGTAAATTCCTTTACTCCTTTAATGGATGATATTGAGTGCTACAATTGCCATACCTTTGAACACATTATAGTTGATTATAGAAGCATATTCATCAAACATTACAATTAGATTATGCAACAGATGAAGATTTATCAAACAAGTGGGCAAGAAAAGACACAGAGATCATTTGCTCCCAGATATACAATTTTTTTTCATGGATTGGACCCTCTCTCTCTCTCTCTCATTAGTGTTTCTACAGTTTGTGGGCTAGACAAAATTTTGAAGTTGCATCGAAGTTGTGAAGCTGCAAGGTTGAAGTTGTAAATTTGCAAAGACGAAGCTTTGAAGCTACCTCTAGATCAAAGTTGTGAAGCTGTTAGGTCAAAGTTGCTAAAGTTGCATCAAGGTCGAAGTTGTGAAGCATCTAGGTCGAAGTTACTGAAGTTGCTAGGTTGAAGTTGCAGAAATTGTTACTGGGGTCGAAGTTGCTAAAAGGTTGAAGTTTGTTGGTGGAATCTATGTAAGGAGATGTCATCAAGAAGGAAGGATGAATTGGTCTTGGATGGTCCTGGTCAAGGGTCATCGGTCTTGGAATTCGTCAATTGAAGTTCTATAAGAAGAGAAGGATTCTGGTGGGTTTTCTTCTGAGTTGGAGAGATTTTGGCCCTACTTGATCACCTATATCTTGTGTCATATTTTCTCATTGTTCTTTATGATTTGATAGTTGTTTCATGAAAAAAAACACTAATAATAATAATAAATAAGAAGTTAATCAAGTAAAATAAAAATAAATCAAAAGAAGTTATCAAAGTAAGAGAAATTGCTTACACTTATTGACCCCCAGATTTCTCAATATGATATTAGAGCTAAGGTGACTACGTCAAGGAAGGGAAACACGAAGAAGGATACAATAGGACTGAAGTATAAAGATATAATTTTGGAAACATCAAGAGAATCAATCATCAAGAAGGACAAACCCTCTCATCATATTGAATGGGAATACTCAGAGCATCAAAGAAGACCTTAAAATCCTAGCTCATTCAAAGAAGGGTTCCACACCTATAGCATTCTTGGGAAACTCACACATTCTACATTGATTATCATGAGGAAGGAAGAGCGAAGAAATTTTGGGCTATATTCTCCACAAGTGCGAAGTATTAAGACATCCTTCTATAGCAACAAGTATCAAATTGCAGCCACCATCAAAGATCAAGCTATGTGCCAAGAAAGGTCTACTTTGTAAGCCGAAATAGCAAGAAAAAGAAGTCAATTCAAGCAAATTAGAAAGGAGGAAAAGTTGTCCATATTCTAGCCACAAGTGTGAACTAGGGTAATTGTAGAAAAGGTTGAAATTGCAGAACTACTACATCAAGCCAAAATTTTGAAGAAGGGCCGAAATTTGAGGTTGTGAAACAAGTCTAACTAGCTTTTTGGATTTAAGAGATTTGTGGTTTGTATCTTTTGAATCAGTAACCGGAGAACCCACAGTATGAACGTTTTTATGCCAACGTTTCAAATCCCAAATGGGATCCATCATCAGAACTATAAGAATGATGATAAAAGATGAGCTGCTATAGAGAAATAAATACTATTGAGGTTAAATTTTTGGAACAACACACTGTCAGCTGGGAAATTTTTTATTAATTAATTTAATTAATAAAAAATTTCCCAGCTGACAGTGTGTTGTTCCAAAAATTTAACCTCAATAGTATTTATTTCTCTATAGCAGCTCATCTTTTATCATCATTCTTATAGTCCTGATGATGGATCCCATTTGGGATTTGAAACGTTGGCATAAAAACGTTCATACTGTGGGTTCTCCGGTTACTGATTCAAAAGTCTAACTAGCATTGTCTTAAAGGAAGAAAGCAGGGAAAAAATGTTTTTCATCATCATCAAGGAATCAATGTGATGTCCCTTCCAAGGATCACTTTTGAAGAAAGAAATCTTCACCAAGAAGACATCTTCTATTGTATATGCCATCATCAAAATGAAGAAGGAATCAAGTTGAAGATTTCATCATCTAGGAGTATCTTCACTTGATAAATAAGTATTTTTATGTCTATAATTGAATATGTCAAAATGACTTCATATTGCAATGAGAACAAAAATTTGGTCGAGTCATCAAAATTTCTTGCATGGAAGAAGAGGATAGATTTGATCCTCAAAGAAAATGAACTTGTTGGTCATGTTAAGGGTTTAATTGTCGAATCACAGAAAGAAGAAGCTCAACCTCTACAAGATGAAGATATCAAAAGAAGAAGGAATAACCACATACTTCATGAGGGTGTCAAAAATAAGAAACAAACCTCGAGAGTTGGGAGAAATAATTTCTGACAAGGAAATGACTACCATAGTGCTCAATGCACTACCAGAGGAATGGGGCAAAATCACGTCAAGCATCTACGGGAAGAAGGAATTGACTCAATTCAATGAACTATGGTCATTGTCTGAAATAAAAGAAACCAAATTGGAGGCAAAAAAGGATGTAGGATGAAGTGAGCAAGCTAAAGAATTTGATGCCATGGCTAGAAGAAAAGGTAAGTTTGGGAAGCTTGGTCCTCAGAAAAAGAAGAAGAAAATGTTGAAGATTCAATGCTATGGTTGTCATGAATATGGGAACTACAAGATAGATTGTCCAAAGCTCAATAAGGGCAACAAACAAAGAGGAAAGGAAGAAGCCCATATCACTAAAGAAGTGGAAGAAGATGAAAATAAGAAATCCAAGAAGGATGAAGTAAAAGATCTCTACTATAATTAAGATAGTCTTCCCAAGTCTTCCTCACCTAGTTCTTTTCAAGTTTATGTTGTAAATTATAACTATCATGGTAGGAATCATTAGAAGCATGATAGGATGCATGATGTTAGGAGATGGAATCATATAAGCATACGAATGAAAGTAAGACCTCGTGACCTCATCATAAAGAAGCTTGAAGGATAGCTGAAATAGAAGTCTATGGTTGTCACCTATAGAATAATATATCTCTTGGTAACCTCGTTAGAAGCATAAGTAGTACATATGGGAAAAATAAGTCATCTAGTATAAAGCTCATTATATATCATTAAAAAGGAACATTTTCAGGATGAGGATGATCAAGATCCTATGTTGGAATATTCATTGGAGGGTTCACCTTCTGGAAGAAGCAAGTGTCTCACAGGGAATTCCAACTTGTATGGGATTCATGGGATGATGGTATGATGTCAAAAGAAGTGAAGCAAGTCAATGGATTGGCATTATTTCAATCAAGGAAGCTTGCTAAGGAAGTCTAGATGACCAAAGAAAGAGATGAGGAATGTATGATTCTATTTGATAAAATAGAGTCATGTCATATGGTTATAGATATCATGAATAAGTGTTCTACCTCAAGAGAATGATAAAAAGAAATGATCTCCTCCGGTGAAAGGATGCATGAAGGCATGGTTCACACATTGACTGGATGAAATCAACATAATATGTCTTCATATGAAATATGAGGTGGTTGAAAAAGTCGAAGGAACTATGATTGGAAGTTCTTGGGAGGAAATGTGTGAATAAATAAAGGAAGAGATAATGAAAAATGAAAAATGAAACTATGGAGAAGGCAATCAAAATATAAGGACTAGAATATTTGGCTATGATATCTCCGTGGGAAAGATATGAAGATCTTGATAAAGTTTGAAGAAGAAAGAGACCCTTGAAGTTGTATATCTTCTTTGAGATGTGTCAATATATATCTAGGATGCTAATGAAAACAAGGAGATATCATGATCAAAGACCATTAAAAAGGTATTTTTGAATTAATGTTCATTTTCTATTTTTGAACAATAACTGGATGGGTTAATGCGGGGCTACGAAATGAATAGTTGTAGATGTTATCTACGACTGACACTCAGGTGGTAGGGTGAAAGATCTTGAAGGAAACAAGATGTAAAGAAGGTAAAAAGGTATGAAGGAAGGGTCAGATATGGACTAAGGGATCACTTTCCAATGAAAGAAAGGATGAAATGACTAACATGATTCATGAATGAAAGTGATGGATAGTTGATTCCCTACGAAGAATTCCCAAAAATATGAAGACTCCTAAATAAAGAAAAATAAGTTCATGACATTGAAAGGAGGAGCTCTTAGGGGAGTTGGTTGTACCATGATATCCACCTAAAGAGCTATTGGAAGCAAGTCCCTAGTCAAGAGGGAGCTTGGTTACATTCCTTTATAAGAATGGGTACATTCCTTAACTGGAATGGCCATATCCTCCTTAATTGAGAGGGAGAGATAGACACATCATTCTTGTCTTCACCTGGGAAGATAGAATGGAGGATTGGGTAAGCATCTGGCATCTAATACTCTTTGAGGATGTGGTAGGGAATCCAAGATAAGAGTAGTCATAGAGGACCAATATTCTGTGAGGACTGAGAATCCAAGATAAGAATAGTCTTGGTGGAACATACTCTAAGGGAACTTGGGTGGGGTATGTTATGAGAGAGACAATGCTGAGGGTGTCTATAAATCATTGGTATCCCCCACATTATGTTATGATATTGTGGAGAGATAGAGCTGTTAGTCAAGGCCTTACTATGTGACAATGCTGGATGATATGATTCTATACAGATGGGTTACCAATCCAACTCTTCTTTTGAGAATTCCATAGATTGAGAATGTCCAAGTACCTTATATGGATGATGAATACCTCCCTAGTTAAGAGGGAGTGTTGAAATATGTAACTAGGTTCGGTCTTCATAATGACATATGTAATCATGATTTTATGTATTTAATGAAAAGAGAAAAATAAATTTATTATTTGTACTCTTGAGGCATGGGTTTCATGCTCAAGGGAAATTTACTTTTAGTTCAAGCACCCATTGAGTGCTTATAGGTTTGTCATAAAGTCAATTTAGTCATTGTCATGTATTGAAGACCCATTTGGACATGTTACATATTGTAAAGAAAAAAATATTGAGTCAAAATAGAGTCAAAAGAACCCCCAAGACCTCATCATGGCACAAAGATCAAGTTTGCCTACATGAAAGGACAAGTCGGCCTCAAGATAGAAATTCGTACTCATCACAAGCCTATAAATAAGAAGCAATTTGACCACATTTTCACACTCACTCAAGCAAGTTTGATCTCCTCAAGATAGAAGCTGGAAAATGAAGAAGAAGAAGAAGAAGAAGAAGATCAGGATCAAAGCTTTTGGGCCTCTCTCTCTCTCTCTTTCATTAGGGTTTCTATAGTTTATGGGCTAGATGAAATTCCGAAGTTGCATCAAAGTTGTGAAGATGCAAGATCAAAGTTGTGAAGTTGCAAGGTCGAAGTTGTGAATCTACAAGGTCAAAGTTGTGAAGATGCAAGGACAAAGTTCTGAAGCTGCCTCTAGTTTGAAGTTGTGAAGCTATTAGGTCAAAGTTGTTGAATTTTCATCAAGGTCAAAGTTATGAAGCTCCTAGGTCGAAGTTACTAAAGCTGCTAGGTTGAAGTTACACAAATTGTTGTTGGGGTCGAATTTCCTGGAAGGTCAAAGTTTGTTGCTAGAAGATGTGTAAGGAAAACTCATCATGAAGGAAGGATGGATTGGTATTTGAGGGTCTTGGTCAAGGGTCATAGGTCTTGGAATTTGTCAATTGAATTTCTATAAGAAGATAAGGATTATGGTGGGTTTTCCTCTCAGTTGGAG
Source organism: Pinus taeda (assembly GCA_000404065.3). Lineage (NCBI taxonomy): Eukaryota > Viridiplantae > Streptophyta > Pinopsida > Pinales > Pinaceae > Pinus > Pinus taeda. The sequence continues at coordinate 54,368 of APFE030828813.1, read as the reverse complement.
AGGTTTTGGCCTTGTTGATCGCCTATATCTTGTGTCCTATTGTATTATTGTTGTTTATGATTTGGTAGCTGTTTGATGACAAAGAACACTAATAATAATAAGAAAGTAATAATTTAATCAAGTAAAGTAAAAATACATCACAGGCAATTAACAAAGTAAGAGAAATCACCTACACTTTTTGCCCCCTAAATTTCTCAACACCATGAAAAAGAAGTATTATTGGCCAGGCATAAAAAATGAAGTCCTTGAATATATTGCAAGGTGTTTGGAAATTTATTAGGTTAAAGTAGAATGCAGCCACCAAGTTGGATTGGTGCAACCCATTCCAATCCTTGAGTGGAAATGGGAAGTCATACCCATGGAATTCATAACAGGATTTCCAAAAATCATCCAAGCAACATGATGCCATCATGGTGGTAATGGACAAAGAAAATTCACTTTGTACCTTTCAAGTCCACCCAAAAGGCAATTGAAATAGCCCATAATTATATGAAAGAGATATTTAGACTGCATGGCATACCTAAGAAGATCATCTCAAATCAAGATTCCAAGTTTACAACAAATTTTCAGAAAACACTATTTGTTCATTTTGAAACTCAGTGAGCATTTAACACAACTTATCATCCTCATACTAATGGAAAAATTGAAAGAGTGAGCTTAATTGTAGAGAATATGTTGAGAATGTATGTAATGCAACATCCAATATGGTAGGAATAATTCTTTCCATTGGTTAAACTTGGATAGAAAAATGGTTATCAATAATCATTAAAAATAAACCCCTTTGAGGCTCTATATGGAATAAAGTGTAATACACCCATTAGTTGGCATGATCTAGTAAACAAAGTCATTCTTCAACTTGATATGTTGAAGGAAATGGAGTAGGAAATAATTAGTATCAGGAAAAAACTGAAGGAAACCTAGGGTAGAGAGAAGAGCTATGTAGACTAACAAAGAATGCACATAGAAATTCAAGTGAGAGATCATGTATATGTCCGCATAAGACCAAAGAATAACTCACGAAAAATGGGATGTTGTGCTAAGTTGGCACCTAGATTTTATGCAACCTTTCATATTTTGGAAAGAGTAGGTCTAGTGACCTACAAATTGGCCTTTCCACCCATAGTGGAAGCATACAATGAATTTCAGATATCATTATTTAAAAATTATGTATGTGACACTAAAAAGTGATTTATTGGTCTATGATATAGGTGGAATCCAAAGGAGAATTCCAACCAGAACCATTGTGTTCTCCTAGACTGGAGACAGATCATGATCTAAAATTGAGTAATAGAGTAGGTAAAGGTGTAACCATATGAAGTAACATGGGAGCATGTTAATCAAACAAGGGTGTTGTACCCATATTTTTTACATATGTAAACTGATGTAAAGAGTTGTAACTATGAAGCTCATTTTTTATTGTTGTTCTCTATCTACATAACACCAAGTGAAATGTTCCTTTAATGGGGTCGGTTTTGTAACATCCCATGCATTGAACATTATTGTTGTAAACATTCTATGTGATTGTGACTCTAGCATGGGAAAACCATAGTTGACTTAAATGTTTTTTAAATAGTTGTAAATTATTAATTAAACATGATGGAGAAAGGGACAGCCAATGGATCAAAGTCTGAGGGGAATTTCTTGTTGAGCTTGCATATATTGAATAACCATACCTTGTCAAAATTAAATAATAGAGGCAATTGTGAATAAGAAAAGCCATCCTTTGACCAATTTTTAAAGTGACATGATTAAAGCTGAACTAGGTTGGCAACATCATTGACAACTCATTTATGAAGGAAAAAAATGGAATGGGTGGGTTAGCCTTATTCTCGCTTATCATAGATCGAGGAGACAATCGTGGAGGAAAGGGTATTGAGGAGCCAAGGTAGTGCACTGTCTTGGCTATGCTAAGGGACATGGATGGATTTCTACATATACACACAACAACAATGAAATTAGGGTTGGTTGGTTAGTTCACTCTAGTTGGCCCAAGGGTTATATGTGTTTGGTGTTAACTAATATTTCACCAATGTATTTCTTAAGGATTGGAATTCAACCAATAAGTTCTTGTTTTGTCTTTGAAACCACTTAGTGTCTGCTAATTTGCTATGAAACCACCTATCTACTAAGTTCTTTCTATTAGTAGTGGAATTCTTGGGTATCTATGAAACCACTTAGTGCTTGCCAAGTTGTCGTGAAACGACCTACATAATGAACTCAATGCCTTGAAACTGAGAAACATGTCTATTTTGTTGTATTTGGGTGTACCCTATGTTCGAACCTAAAAGATTAAGTGGGTGATTATGGTGCTTGTTGTAAAATATTTAAACGACCTAGATAGTCAACTCCATCTTCTAAGTGCTTGACCTATCCATTGGTGTAAACTACTCCTGTGCAAGCATTTCCCTTAGACATTGCATCTAGTTTGCGGGTGGTTAGTTGTAAGAAATATTTTAAGTGTTGCTAGCATATGGTTAGGTGGAGAGAGGAAGTCCCTTCTCCAATTTCCAGTTGAATTAACATACTCAGATAAGTATCATGGTTATGTATATTGATTTATGAATGTTGATTTATGTCTGATGCGATAGTAAGTTGATAAATGCTTATGTATAATTTATGGATGAGTGCCAAAGAGAACTATATAGCTATGGTTGAAGCTTATATGTGTATTCATGGTTACATGCATATTTAGTATTGCTAAATTATGTTATAGAGTTCAAAAATCTATAGATTATCTCATATATGGTGGATTTATTCAAGGTTTATTTGATGTTGAGAATGTTTTTTCTATGAACAACTTAGATGATAGTGAAAGATTATGCTCACTTACACATGTTGCTATATGTTATGTGATTCATTGTTCAATTAGGTCAATAGTGTTCTTGTATAAGCATGCAGAAGGCATGTCTCCTTAATAGGGAATGTGAATGACTATTTCCATTAAGGGAATTGTTTAAATCACTATAGATAGTTAGGTTGGAAAGCTTGTATTGGTGATGTTTTTTTTCCTTTGGGATCAACTCTTCCCAATGCTTAGAATTTATGGTGGGTTGAAAATATGTTAGTGCCTTAAACTCATTTGAATACAACATAGTATCTCTAATCATTTGAATTTCGGACTTGGCCATTTCCTAAAGGACTTGATGTTCTTAGAAAAAGTGTTGGGACTTTAAGAAGAAAACTCCTTAATTTCCTTTTCTATGGTTTTAGCAAAAGTCCAAAATTGATCTAAGGTCAGATGGCTCTTTGGATGGTTTTTTCATTCGGGCCAGATGATTAATTCACCACCCAAGTGCAAGTTATCAGCGTTATATATGATTCAATGTCTCCTTTAAACTTTCGTTGTGTATAGATATCAAAGGAGGGGGCATATTGATAGCTTTAATATTGGATGCATCTAGAAATCCATATGAGTTCAATATGGAAAGTCGTCTGGATATATATATATATATATATATATATATATATATATATTATATATATATTATATATATTATATTTATATCTATATATCTATATATATAGTATATATATATGTATATATATCTATTATATATATATAATATATATTATTATATATATAATTGTTAGTAAGCCCCAAGGGTTAGCTTAATTGGTCGAGTTCCCATCATTAAACCATCTTTGCTATTGAGAGGTCATAAGTTCAACTCTCTCGACACCCTCTAAGTCAGGCTTTATGGTTAACCTGGCAAGAAGTGATCCCTTTGGGTGGATCTTCTTGGTAGAAATATTTTGTGAATATAGGAGTCACTGATCTGTGGGGTTCGTGAGCCACATAGAAAAAACAATATAAAATTGTTAGTATTCTGGGGTGGCCACACTTGAGTAGATTGTATGTGCAAATCGAACTTCTCTGTAGTGGGTGTTTCCTCCGAGATATGGCTAATATGGTGCTAGTGGATTTAAACACACATAAAAGGTCTCGAATAGGATCGAGACTAGATTTCTCCGTAGAGTTGCATGTATCCAACATCTAGGGATCTGGGGGTGTTCAAACAAGGGATAACTATTGACATCTCATATTTATACAGAATTAGATATAATGTAAATTTGCTACAAAACACAAAGGGGTCGAGCCCAATGGGACCCACAAGCCCAAGGTTAATGTGGCAACACCTTAACTTCTAGTAGACAATATGTACTATCCACGAGTGAGGTGGAATTTATTTGGGTGATGAAGAATGACCATGTGGGACACACATTCTTCATACGCGGTGGTCCCTTGATGAGGTGGCATAGTTTACTTGGTCAAATTTTAAACGAGCATAACTTTCAATCCAAGAGGCGGATTGATATTGCCGAAAAGATCTCATCAAGTTAGATGCGATGGTCGTATCAAAATTTATTCTACAAACTTTTAAAAATAAGGACTTTTCTAAACCCATCTTCATAACAAACCTTGGAGTTTGATTTAGAATAGTAATTAACACCTTCCACAACCCGAGATAACACAAGGGGGCGGGAGGGAGTTTTACACCTATATTGCACTCATAGGTTAAAGATTTTATTTATAGGGATTGTGTGGTGGTTTAGGGACTTATGCATGCCCCATGATCCATGGTAATGATTGATAGGGATTAAGACCTTAAAATTTGGTCACAAATCATGCCCTAGGCACTGAGACCTATACTGAGGGTGAAAAAACTAAAAATGGTGCTTATATACTACTCATAAGTTGAATATTATTCATTCTATACAACATGTGTGGTAGTTTATGGTCTCATGCAAGAACCATGAAACCTAGAAGCAAATATTAGGGACCAAGTCCCTTGCTTTTAACATTAGATAATAAGTTGGGTGTCAAGAGAAAAAATATTAGTCCAAACCTTTTAATGGTTTCCATGCATCATTTATATGTCGATGATCCTTAAATATGTTTAATATATATATATAGTATATATATATATATATATATAAATATATATATATATATATAAGTCAATGGATGTTGCACCATTAAAGAAACTAAAAAGGCCAAATTTCCTATCCTTTGGGCCTATACCATGGTTTAACTACAAACACCCATCCATCTTACAAAAATGTTCAAAATTATTCCCGTAACCCACTCTTAGGGAAAAATATTCCAACAATAAGTCTATGTGATGGTTTAGAGGTATGTGCATAGGCCATTAGTACTAAGTAACCATTAGGATTAAGTCAATATTTTTTGGATTAAAACATGACATAATCCTTATGATGCATTCTTATCATATAAAACCATGAAATGGTGCATATATCAAACATGTAGATCAATGATTCCATTCGAGGGGCATATGGGGTGGTGGTTTAGGGCCTCATGAATGGCCCATGAGGTATAGCATTAAATGTTAGTGATTAAGTTCTTGATTTTAGTACTAAGCTATGGTTAAGGTACAAAAACCTATGTTGAAGCACAATCCTTGAATCACATCCATGCCATGCATAGGGAAAATATATCCCTTATATGGCCTATGTGGTCGTTTGGGGATCATTACATGGCTTATGATTTTTAGTAACAACCATTAGTATCTACTTCCATAACTTTAACATTATACAATGTTCCAGGTCGTTAGGGTTATCACTAAATATCTCAAAATTTTTCAATATCTTAGTCATTGGATAAATAATTCCTCCATATGTCATATGCGGCTGATTTTAGTCTTCTACATGGCCCATTAAACCTAAAATCAAATATTAGGGTCTAAATCCATAATGTTTTTCCCTAAACCATGGTTCCAAATTATAGAATGGTCCCCATATATCATTCATATATCAAATGTTCCATCTATAATGCCTATATGGTGATCTAGGGTTGTTTACCTGGTCCATGAGCATTATAAGAAATTGGTGTGTCTTAAGTTGCTAGTTTTAACCTAGACTTTATCCTGGTCCTACATACCTTTCCTTGTTGAACCCATATTTTAAATGATGCCTATATCACACTCACAATTCAAGCCACTTTTTTTGTAAGGTTTGCATCATTGTTTGGGGATGTAGACATGACCTTAACAAATAAAACTTATATGGAACCCATATCCCACTTACATGAAAAATATTCACTCCCTATTTCTTGTGCCATAATTTGGGGGCTCATGCATGGCCTATGAGCTTTAGAAGCAACTATTATTTCCTAAGTCTCTAGTTGTAGATCCTAAATTATATCTTGGTCTTTGAAACCCATCCTTTCTACATAAAACCTAAAGATGGTGTCTATATCTCTCTTATAGGTCAAAAATTAGGCTTCTACAATCCCTATGTGGTAGTTTAAAGATATTTGTTTAGCTTATAAGATATAAAACTCTATTCAATTCAAATTCCCAAATTTCTAAGCACAATAACCCATGAACCAAGCCTCAAATCCTATCTTTATTATGTGAGATCTTAATATAATGCCCTTATCACTCTTATACATTAATGAATCTCTATATAAAACATTTATCATATTCTAAAACTATATACATAACTCATAAAAATTACTGATAAAACCTAATTACCATACCTAAGTTCTAAAAGCCATTCATAATGTATAAAACTTTGAAAACAAAATTATATCTAACTTTTATATAAAAAATTTCTTGTAAGACAATGAACTTACATACTTCCATGCTTATATAATTAATATAGTTATTTAAAATACCATAAAATATAATAGAAATCTATGGAAAGCTATTATTTGAAAACAACTTTACACGTTCCTTTCTTTTTCATTTGCTTTCTCTCTTCTTTTAGTTGTACGTGTGCACTGTTTTTCTTTCCCTTAGTGTTTATCTCAGCATCTCCAGCATTACACCTCTAAAAGCAATTTCTACTTTGATGTTATCTTTAAACTTATGTGCCACTCTAATGACACGTTGCTTTAATGTTATTTTGAATTCCTTAAATGCATAAGGAATGAACTAATCATAAAATTGCTAAGTGTATAAGCATGGTAGAATCTCATAAAATCGGATAAGGAATGAACTAATCATAAAATCGCTTGAAGTGTAAAATTTGATAAGGAATGAACTAATTATAAATTCGCTTGAAGTGTATAATCATAGTAGAATCTCATAAAATCTGATATGTTAGTTGATATCTCGGGACAAGTTAATGAGAATGAACCTCTCCAAAAAAAAGTCCCTCGACTATATTTTGAATTCCTTAAATGTAAAAATTATACAAATTTATAATCATAGTAGAATCTTTACAAATAAGTCCTTTATATAGCACAAAATTCATAAGCCATAGTCTCATTAAATTTCCATTCATATTTATAAAAATATGTTTAATCTTGCTCCCCTTATGTACAGAGCCTATCACGAGCTTTTTTTGTCACATTGTTTTTCCGTCATTTCTAACGATTGCCACAATTGGGTAATCTTCATTATGTACCTACAATCTTCACTAGGAGGCTATGGAACAACAAGAATAACCAAGCAAGTTAAGAGGTTCACAATGAAATAATTAATAGAAACAATTAAGATAATTCTTATCTTTTGAGAGTGTGTCATATCTTAACCTTCTCAAATAGATTTGATTTCATTACATCATCAAGCAATCCAGACCATCATCAAAGATTTCACATCATTAAGGAGTTCATGTCATCAAGGAATCCACATCTACATCATCAACCAGTGTACATCATCATCATCATCATCAAGAAATCTACATCATCATTGATTCCATATCTTCATCATCATCAATTCTACCTCATCATCATCAAGGAGTCTACATCATTAAAGATTCCACATTATCATTATTAACATCATCAATGAGTCCATGTCATCATCGTTCAAATTACCATCATCATCAAAGAGTAAAAATCGAGGAGTTCAGATCACCATCAAGGAGTTCAATCATCCATGTCATTAATGAGTCATACATCATTGTCAACAAGGAGTACTTATCACCATCAACAATGAGTCCACATCAATATCCTTAAGGAATCGATATCATCATCCACATCATCAAGAAGTTCATATCATTATCAAACACATCAATAAGGAGTTCACATCCACAAAGTGCATTATCAATGAGTTCACATCATTTGCATCATCAATGAGCTCACATTGTTATCATTAACAATAAGTCCACATTATCAATAAGTCCATTATTGTCGAGTCCATATCATCAACAAGGATTCATTGTAAAGGGTTCACATTAATAGTAATGATTTAACAGTAAAACGAAAAACGCAAGATACTTATCTTTTTAGTTCCCTCTTAATATTTCGTCCTTTTACATTCACCTTGCAAATCAACCTTTACAATAAGATGTCAAATCTTCTTAAGTGGAAGAAAATAGGTCCAAGGTTTGATTCATCATCCCTAGGATTTCTTCTCAAAACCCTACCTAATATTTACAAAAAAATCCAATGTGAGTAATAGTTAAAACAAATAAATATAGGATACTTATCATTTTGAGATTGTGATAGCTCCTTCTCAATTTTTGAATTCATCAAGCAAATCAACCTCATCACCAAGATGTCAACTAATTTAGGAACTAGGGAAGAAATCAATCCACATGCCTAGGGTATTTAATTTGCAATCCTTGTTGACTTGATAGGTTTTTAGTCCCAAACTTAACACTTATCTTTCTCGATTAACATTCTTGCATTGTATTTCATCTCCATCATACTCACTAGAAATCCCAAGGTTTCTGAGATCAAATCCTTACTAGGGTTTATAAATCCATAATAGGTCAAATATTTAAAGGATTTGGTCAAACCTTCAAACTCTAGATTCTTTAGAGGCCATTAAATCTTCAAATTTGATTGGGGTCATATAAACCCTAGATTCTTCAACACTCACTATTGCAATATCTTCAAATTTAGGATCACAAGTCCTTTGCACAATGTTTTGGACATATGAGTCAGATTAGTTAGGATGATTGTATAATTTTTGAGAGACTTCATCTCTTTTGATAGAAGGTCCTTGGGTATCATCTCATGCTTTGGTTTTGATTTTTTCCATAGATCCATATAGGTTCTAATTTCAAGGAGCATATGTATCTCAGTTCAAAGGTTCTTCTTTTGAAATTAAGGGTCATGAACCTTTCAGAACTTAACATCATATCTATGCGAGAAAAAAATTGATGATTCTAACATATACATGATCAATTCTTCAAAAATTTCTAGTAGAAGACTCCTAACTCTATATATATATAAAAGTTATAATAACAGTTTTAACTGTCTATGCAATTTTAATATCGTATTAGAATTTTACAGTGTTTATTGACAATCTTTAGAACATCACACTGATCCCAAGCAAGTTTGAAATTTCATACCTTTGATGGTATTGGATCTAGAACATATATGAATCGACGTTCTATCTTTCAGATTGATCTGGTCGACCCCATTTGGTAGTGCGTGACATCCATCTTTTATGTATAAGACAACTCAATCATCAATTTGTCCACAGAGGATATATTGCAACAAAAACTTCAAACCACGCGAGACTCATCATAAACACCGTATTGAACTGACCTCGGAGATCATATACGTAAAGTCTTGTAGCATATGCGACAGTATTTCTTTAGCATAAGACTTGTAGTAGTTGTGAGAGTATAGTTTTGTAACAAAGGCGAGAATATAGTCCTATAAACAAAGCATAGAATATAGCCTTGTAACCAAAGCGTAGAATATAGTCATTTGTTATTATGCCACAAAAATCAAATCTGTTGCAAGAATACGATGCCGCGAAACCCAGATTTGTTACATGAATACGATGCCACAAAAATTGGATTTTTAAAGTATACTCAACTTTCATTTAATAGATATTTTAAATTACTTGCGATGAGGTATTTGTTTTAGTTTCTCATCGAACCTTGCTAGGATATAATATTGATTTTCTAGGTCACTTATTATAATAATATTTTTCCTCACCTAATAACTATTTCAACGATTAATTTGAATTTTTTTGTATAGCATTAAATTTAATATAATTTACGTAGTTATACAAAAGGAAAAAATTAATTAATAAACATAAAAGAGTAGTAAAGTAACCATGAAACAAAGAGACAAAAGACATAGAAAATTAGGCACAAAACCAAGGCAAAACCTACAAGGGGAAAACCCAGCAAAAAATCTTCTTATGAGAGAGAGTTTCCATATTCATAAAGATATAATATAACCAAAACAGTAACTAGAATCATAATGAGGTGCCATGTAAAAATACAAGTCCCTGAAATTTCAGCATCTTCCTAAAATTTTGGCCCTCCTGAAATTTCAGCATCTTCCTAAAATTTTGGCCCTTCTGTAATGTTGCTAGATTAGAGATGCATGAGACAAAAATGATGTGTCCAAATGAGGAGAAATGAACTAATTTATATAGCCTTCAAGTGGGGGCCGAATGGGTACCTCTTAGGCGCCCAACCAACCTATTGATTTTGGAGGTAAATTTAAAAAAAATAAATTTCAATTTCTTTTTTTAGATGAAAATATTGACCATGGCTACCATATTTTTCAACAATTTTATGGTGATTATGGTGAGTGGTTGAAGGGAGATATTTATTTTTTTGTGAAAGGAATTGGCCTTCATGATTTGAGTTAGAAAATTGAATGAAAGATGAATCATGAAGGTCAGACAAGTGGTAGCTTGCATATTAGGGGTTGTAGCTCATTCAATCAGTGGCTGGTAAATAGATAAGGGTTGTAGATCCTTTCAGTTGTAGTTGATAAATCAAGAAGTATTAGATTCCTTCTAGTTGTATCTAGTGAACTTTGTAACAACAAGTAGAAGCTTGCCTTTGTGGAAATAATTGAAGGAAATTTTGAAGAATCCATGCGTGATACTTTCTTCTTCTTGTCTTGATTCTTTTGATGTTGATACGAATTGTTGTTAAAGTATTTATCGGTGTCCTAGTATTCTTTACCAGTGAAAGGAAATTTTTAAATTTCCTACAATACTGAGTTTCTAACAAAAACATCGCTGACAACTCATTTATGAAGAATTTTTTTTTTGAATGGGAGTTCATCCTTATTCTTCCCTATCACAGATCAAGGAGATAATTGTGGAGGAAAGGACATTAAGGATCCAAGGAGGTGCGCTCTCTTGGTTGTGTGAAGGGATGTGGATGGATTTGTACATATACACACAACAATAGTGAAATGAGGGTTGGTTGTTTGGTTCATTTGATTTGGGCGCTCAAGGGTTACATGTGTTTGGTGTTAACTATTGTGTTACCAATTTGTTGCTTAAGGATTGAAGTTCAACCACTAAGTTCTTGTTGGGTATTTGAAACCACTTAATGCCTTCTAATTTTCTATGAAACCACATATCCACTGGGTGCTAACTATTGGTAGTGATATTCTTGGGTGCTTGTTGTTTGCTATGAAACCACTAATTACTTGTTGTATCTGTGAAACCACTAATTAGTTCTTGCCAAATTGTTGTGAATAAAACCACCTGCATAGTGGATTTAGTCCATTGAAAACTTAGCAACACGTATATTTCCTTGAATTTTGGTGTACCCTGTGTTTGAACCTTGAATAGTAAGTGGGTCACTTTGTTCTTGTTGTATAATTATTAAACCACCTGGACAATGAACCCCATCTTTTGAGTGTTTTACCTATCCATTGGTGTGAATTAAGCCTTTGTAAGAATTTCCTTAAGACTCTAGATCTGGATCAGGCTGGTCAGTTGTAAGAAACATTGCAATGTTGTTGGCCTACAGTTAGGTGGAGAATGGAAGGTTGTTCTCCAATTTCTAGTTGAATTAACATTCTTAGATAAGCATCATGGTTATCTATACTGATTTATGAATGTTGATTTATGCCAATAATGATAGTAAGTTGAAATATGCTTTTGTATAATTCATGAACAAGTGCCTAAGAGCACTGTATATTCGTGGTTGAAGTTGCTCTGTGTATTCATGGTTACATGCATATTTAGTATTGTTAAATTATGTTATAGAATTTAGAAACTACAAATTATCTCATATATGGTGGAGTTATTGAAGATTTTTTTAATGTTGAGAATTCTTATTCTATGAACTGTTGAGATGATTATGAAATATTATGCTCACTTACACATGTTGCTATATGTTATGTGATTCATGTCTAGTTGGGTTTGTAGTGTTCTTGTATTGGCATGTAGTAAGCAATATGTCTTCTTGATAGGGGTTGGGAATGACTATTTCCATTTAGGAAAATATTTAAATCACTATAGATAATTAGGCTAGAATGTTTGTACTAGTGAATTTTTTTGGCCTCTAGGATTAGTTCTTCCCAATACTTAGAATTTATGGTGGGTTGAAAATATGTTAGTGCCTTAAAATCATTTGAACACAACAAAGTATCTATAATAATTTGAATTTTCGACTTTGTGATTGCCTCAAGGACTTGATGTTCTTAGCAAAAGCATTGGTACTCTAAGAATAAATATTTGTAAGTTCCTTTTTTGCAGTTTAGTACAAGTTCAAAATTGATCTGGGGTCATATTTCTCTTTAGATGGTTTTCACATTCAGTTCAGATGATTAATTTGTCACCCAAGTGTGGGTGTATCCAGGGTTATATGAGATCATATGTCTCCCTTAAACATGCCTTATGTCTGAATATCTAAGAAGGTGGAATTTGATAACTTTAAGGTTGGATGCATCTAGAAATACGAACATCCAAATGACCTAGACGTGTTCACGGTGGAAAGTCATTCGGATCTAAGTTGAACCAAATGTTAAAGAAAACCATTAAAGCAATTTATAACATTTAATGAGTCACAAAATATTTGAACTAATCCAATCCCCAATTGTTGAAGCTAGAAAAATAAGTATTTCAAAGATTGGAGTTTTGCAAAAAAATTTGTTCCCGAGCCAAGGCCAATTGAAGCTTTGAAACTTTTTTGCTCATTTATGTGAATAACCAACCCTGCCCCACATATGTTCTATGTATCAAAAGCACCATCGAAATATGCCCATGGAATATCTAGTCTAATATGTTCTTCTCTAATGATCTTAGAGGTCTAATTTGGAGAGGATGTGGGAATTAAAGCAAAAATAGAGGCACACTCTACCGCAATAGGAGAGGGTTATGTTGAGATATCCTGAAAAATGACTTTATTCCTTGCCAACCATATACCCCAAGTGATGTTTAGAGGATGTTTCTCAAGTTTTCATCTGAATCTGAATTCCACCAATTTTTCATGGCTTCCAAAATACTTTCCCCATTCTAGGTTAATCTAATCCCCAAAAAACTCAGTGTGTTCTCCCAGATATTGATGATGAAAGGACAACTTAAGAACAAATGGATAATTGATTCTTCTAAATTTTTGCATAATATGCACCACCCGAGTACATGTTTGTTTCTTTTCTGCAAGTTTTCCCAAGTGGGCACTTTGTTCTTAAGGATGCACTAGAAAAAAATCTTGACTTCGTTGGGCATTTAAATTTCCTCAATGGTTTGCACCACCAAGACTGCACCCCCAAGCTCTCCTAACCATTTGATAACTATATGCATACTTTGGGGAGTATTGACCTGTAGGAGCATGTACCCAATGAAGCTCATCTATGCGATCCCTTATTCTAACATTTGTGCGTTGCAATTATCTGATATAGTTCTGCCAATCATCTCCCCATTAAGGCTCTAAATGGAGATCCTCAACATATTTCCATCCCTGATGCCAGTTTGTTGATAGTTCATCTTTCACAAATTGATTTAGGAAAAAGATGCCCTGGTTGTTGAGAAAATCTGTTATCTCCCTAGGAAGGACATATCCACCACTACATCCCACCTATGGATCAATTCCTACTCTAAGATTTTCTCTATTCCCAATATGCCAAAAAATTCCATCTTCAATAATGATGAGAGAGTCTAAAGTAGCCTTCTAGATTACTGATGCATTTATATATATCTTATCTATCCTACACATTCATTCATCAATATGGACCATGTCAATATATGTCCTTTTTACCATAACATTCCAAAAATTATCCATTGATAATAATCGCCACCCAGATTCTGCTACCAAAGATGTTGCAAAAGATGCGAGATCCTTTATACGCCAACCTCCCCAAACCTTTGGGCGAGCTATTTTGTCCCAGGCTACCCATGGGAGTACTACATTGTCCTTCGATCCAACCCATAGAAACTGACCACACAATTTTATGATCTGGGCAAGAATGCCTTTTGGGACCTAGGTGAGAGCGATCCAATAGAATGGTATAGAAATTAGAATCGATTTGATTAATACCAGTCTACCAACTCTCGAAAGCCTCTTAAAACTCTAATGTTTAATACATTTTTCAATTTTTTCCAACAACCAATTCCAGTCATGTTTCCTGTAGGAATTAGGCTTGAGATGGAACCTCGGATATTTAAAGCTATCCAACATGGGCTTTGCATCAAAGGGGAGAATCATGAGTATCCTGTTGACCTTAGCCACCAAAAAACCTTCATGGAATTTTGAATATTTCTGGGCATTTATACACATCCCGATAGCTATGAGAAATAAATCAAGGGAGAGTTTCAACTGCTGAATATCACACCTAGTTCCATCAGTAAATAGAATTATATAATCAAAAAATTGAAGGTGGCTGATATAAAAATTTATTGCTACTTCGATTCCTTTTAACTCTCCTCTTCTCTTAGCGACAAGAATCAGTTGGATTAACCCTTCTTATGTAAGTAAAAAGAGTAGTGGGGATGGAGGGCAGATAAGCCCTCTTTGACTGTTGAAAAAATGGGATGTTGCACCATTAACAAGAAAAAAAAAAACTCACATTTGAAATGCAACCCATGACACCCCTGTCTCAGCCCTCTCTGGTTGTGGAAAAAATGGGATGCTGCACCATTAACAAGAAAAAAAATCTCACATTTGAAATGCAACCCATGGCCCAAATGTGTCAACAGAAGAAGCAAATATAACCAGCTAATTCTGTCATAGGCTTTTGAGAGATCAATATTAGCTATCAAATCTTTTCTTTTGCTCCTCTTGATACTATGCATTGATTCCTAAACTACCCCTATGGCTTCATGGATCTGTCTACCATCAAGAAAACCAAATTGTTCCTTAGAAATATTTCTAGAGAGAATTGGTTACAGTTGAATAGAAATGATTTTGGGAATGATTTTATATATACAGTTACAGAATGAGATAGGCATGAAATCTTCAAAGGTTGAAGTATCATCAGTTTTTGTGAAGAGAATCATATTTCCACTAGTATTCAAGTTACAAATTGTAAGATAGATAAAAATAACTTCCTTATTAATATAATAATGTATCTTGAAGTTGAACTAAATAAAGGCTAAAAAGTAGATAGAAAATCTCATAATAAAGAATAAAGATCAAAATAAATTATTGCAGATTTTTTAAGATAGATAATATGAGCTCAAAGATAGGGTTATTAGCTTGAGAACTCAATTTGAGGAAGCAAAAAGAGTTGAAGAAGTGGTGGGAAGTTAGCTAAATGAAATGGACAATCATTGTGAAATGTTAGAACATGAGGTTGCATGCTTCAAAACTGAACTTGAAAAGAAAAATAATCAGTTGAAATTTGAAAAGAGCACCAAAATCTTGGACAACATCCTTAGCAGTTAAATATCCCCCTCATAAAAATCGAATCTTGTTTATAAAGAGACAACTAGTGGAGAATCCAACTAAACAACATGTCAAGAAAAAAAATAAAGCAATGAAAAGCCACCCAAGAAACATTTCAAAGAAGATAACAACAAGATATAGAATACAAAAAAATGTGATCAACAATGGATCAAGTAATTAGTAGAGGAAGCAAGAAAGGAATGATTCAATAATAATACCTTTCAAATAGAGGTCAGTTGCTCTCACAAATGGGTACAATAGATCTTTCAATTTTCAAAGGAGGAATTTAAATTTATTTTCTCCTTTGATGGATGATATTGAGTGCTACAATTGTCACAAATTTGAACACATTGTAGCTAATTATATTATGCAATAGAAGAATATTTCTCAAACAAGTGGGTAAGGAAAGACACATATACCATTTGTTCCTAGGTATACAATTTTCTTTTCGTGCATTTTTTATTCGTGTAATAGATTTGGCCACAAGGAAATAACTTTCAAATCATATGGAAATGAAAGGAATACAAATCATAAATCATATATAACCAACATCTATATAAGATTGCACCTTTCCTTGGTCACATAATATGTTACGTATGTAATAATCTTTGTCACATGGAAAAACATTGTAGGATTAAGTTGTTCAGTTGCTCAAGGCAATCTAAACAAAATAAAGAAATTTATCAGATAAGGCTAAACAAAGAAAGTGCCTTTATCATGAGTCAACATACCAATATTTGGGTCATGTAATCTCAAAGGAAGGTGTGGCCATGAATCCTGAAAAGATCAAAGCCATATTAGAATGGCCCACTCCCTGAAATGTCACAGAAGTTAGATATTTTATGGGATTGGCTAGATACTACCAACAGTTTGTTCGAGACTTTTGAAAGATTCGACACCCAATCATACCCCTACAGAAGAAAGGGGTAAAATATCAATGGAAATAAAAGTGTGCAACCATCTTTGAACAAGCATTTTCTCACACATGCACTAATATTAAGGATAATTAATCATGAGAAATATTTCCTAGTTGGAATGGATTCCTATAAAGAAGGCTTGGATGGAGTACTAATTAAATAAGGGCATGTAATTTGTTATGAATCAAGAAAGTTAAATTAAAAGGAAAGAAACTATGTAACCCATGACCTAGAGCTCACACCAATTGATCTGATTAAGAAGATTAGTTTTGTTGTGCTAAAATTCGTTCTCAGATTATACTAAATATGCTTGAGGATTTGTGAAATTATTTGCAAGTTAAAACATAGGTTTTTGAGTATCTTTATTTAATTTTTATGTGCAAATTAACATAAATAAATGACTTAACAACAACAAAAGATAGACATTAACATCACCATAAACAATATCACAACAACACATGATGAAGGAGTTCACCCCTCTTGGGCTACGTCTCCTTGTTCCAACTTCCAATGGCTTGATCCTCTCTATTATTCTTTAAAATGTGAATACATCAGTTTACAATGCTCAAAATTCTTTGAAACATGTTCCAATGGTTCTAGAATGCCCAAAAATGCCTGCGTAGCCTCTTTCTGCTCCTAATTTGGTAATAAACTCAAGAAGTTATGGCCTTTCCCAATATTTTGTTAATCACATCACAAATTCCCCAAAATCCAGCATCATCCTACAATTTCACTGGCAAAGTGCGCTAACAGAGCGACAATTTGGCTAGAAACAAGGCACAATTGTTGGATAGTTAAAAAGACCGCTAACACTTAATTTATGAAAATGAGGACACATGGGGCGGGCACGTGCTCGAGGGCTAAGGCCAACAACCCGCCCCCACCGGACAGACCCCCACTCCTCCGTTGCGGTGGTCACATGAGCAGTTAACCGTAACCGTAACCACGTTCTAGACCGCTCCTTCAAATAGTGAGGTCATCATAATTCAAATAAAACCCACCAACATGTATAGTTAAGAACCACGACACATGGTGTGTTGGTAAGGCCTTTTTATTGGTGTTGGTGGCTTCCTAGGCTACCACGTGGTGGCCTCTGGCTGGGCCACATGTCAGCTCGTGGTTGACCACTCCTTCAACCAATCAAAACCACTAAAATTCGACCAATAAGTGAATGAAACTTGTCACAGTATCATTTTTCGAGGATCCCATTGACCAAGTCAACATCCACATTGCTTGCCCAGTCAGTGCCACATCAGAAGTATGAACCGATGACTGGGATGTCCTTTTTTTGAAAATTTTCTTGTTTGGGAAAGTGGACAAAACTCGTTTCTGGAGTCATACGGAGTCTGTTTCGTGTGAAAAGAGTTGCATCAAATTCAAGATGACGAGCACTATGTATTCATCTAGGTTCCACGCCAATCAAACAACTTTGAATTTTGAGCTATTTTTTTGAGCACCTAATCATTCCTCCCCACTAAAATCCTTTTGGACCCCAAAAGATCACTTTTAGTTGTCCAGCAAGTGAGGGTACAGTTCCCTCACCTTTCCAATCTCGATCTATTTATCACCAACTTGGAACTTTTGATCTACATGATGCTTCTCGTGCCTTGTTTTGTACTTGCCTTTTCTCTTTTCAAGTTGATTTTGCACTGTTTGATGTACCTTTTGGAGTCGTTCAATGAACTCTTTGGCTTTTTTCATGTTACTATCAGTAGCAACATCCTTCTTACCAAGATGATACAACAAATTATGATGCAAATGGTACAAAAATCCTCTACTTGATTCCCTTGACTCAAGATTGAATATACATCTTGAAAGTATGTATTTTGTTGAACATAACTTTCATGCAAAACAAAATGATGCTTGAGGAAATTAGTTACACAAACAATAGGCCTAGAAAGTACATCAACAAACTTGTCGCTTATACCTTTCTTATTTGTTTTGACCAAGTGGAATAGTAGAAGAAAACCCATCCAATGAAAGTGCCTTTGTCACTACAACTTAAAACACTGCACCATTGAAAATTTCTGAATGAAATGAAATGGGCTTACCACATTGCACAAATACTACACCCATGGCATAGTTGAATACATCAACCTGAAACTCAAATGATTTTTTCAAGTATAGAAGAGAAAGCATAAAGGTTGAGCTGATCTTTTGTTTCAAATCATCAAATGCCTCTTGTTTTTCTCCTCCCCATTGGAAGACCTTTTACACAACTTTCAAAGAATGAAAATGAGATACAATAGAAGAAAAATTAACAAAATTTTTCCTCCAACATTGGGATTCTCCCAAAAAACCTCTTATCTAAATGACTATCTTGAGCATTAACTAATCCATAATGACATCAATCTTCGAGAGGTATAACTTCAGCTCACGTTATCCAATATTATCGCCCAAGTACATCAAAGAAGTTTTATCCAACATATAATTTAACATCTTCAATAACAAATGTTCTTGACATAAGACATAAAGTATTTCTTTCTCACTCATGACATCTTCATAATGAAACTTTTTGAAAATGAAATTTTCTGAAAATGAAATTTTCTGAAAATGAAATTTTTTGAAAATGAAAATGTCATCCAAGTAGACTATCATGTCTAGAAATGGATTCAATACATCTTTCCTCATATTCATGAAAGTAGTAGGAGGATGGAAAAGACCAAAATGCATAACAAGTCATTCAAACAAACCTTTCTTGGTTTTGAATGTCATATTCCATATGTCTCCTTCATCAACTCTACTTTGATGATAACCACTCCTTGAGTCTCATTCAATGAAATGTTTTCCATTATTCTTGGATGCCAAAACAATAGGTGCACCACATGGTGAAGGAGATGGTCAGATGATCCTTTTGTTCAACAACCCTTGGATTTGCTTTGATATTTCTGCACATTCCCTTCTTGACATCCGATGCATGTCAATGTTAGAAAGAAGACACTTTTACTGCAATGGTATTTCATGTTGTATTATCCTCTTGGAAGGAAATCCCTTTCCTTTCTGAAACACCTTATCATCATGGGTAACAACATCAACCAAATTAGTTTGTAGTTTTGAATTACAACCATCAAACGCTTCATAATCAATATCAAAATTGGGTTTGATCATAAGAAGCACTAAATTTTTTCTTGAATTCACTAGTCTTTTCATTTGCCTTGCATTAACTAATGATATATTTTGTTTCTTCCTATGAGCTCTCACAATATACTCCACACCATCCTTGAACAAGTGGTACTTATTTTCATGATGATAAAAGATTGCTTTTCTATCATAGAGGTAAGGAATACAAAAAAAAATTCCTGATATATCAAGCGGTACAACATCTAATTCAACTTCGTCAATGAAGTTTGTTGTGATTGCAAACCGAATAATACATTTTATTGTAACTTGTAAGTTTGTGTCCTTCCATATCCAACCCAATGGATATGGATTAGGATGTAAAATGGTTTGAAGATTAAGTTTCTTGACTAAGTCATCAAATATCAAGTTGGCTTGAGACCCACTATCAAATAATGTGTCGATTTTTGTATGTTTTGAGATTACCCTCACATGAAATAATTCAATCCTTGTTTCTTCATTTTGAGTGCTAGTGTGACCATTTGATATACTCGTGCTAGCAATGGAATCTTTTCCTTTTATACCCATGGTTGTAATTTTAGTTTCATTACCTGAATCAGATCCCAAATCCTTTTGAATGATGACAGTTGTCTTTTTTTTTCTTTTATTGTTGAAATTCTTTGGTTTCATCTTGGGATGAATCTTCCAACATTTAGCTTCATCGTGACCCTGTTTGGAACAATGTTTACATATTGTTTTCTCACCTTCCTTTTTAATCGATGCATTTTTATTTCCTTTGAAACCCTTTTATTTCTCTTTACCCTTGAATGGATTTTTACCACCCTCTTCTGGAGTGTTTTTCCCTCTTGCCTCAAGATGAGTGGCTTGCACACACACATCATCTAGGTTATTGGGATTAAACATTAAGATAGTATGCCTAAGGTAACTGTGTAAACCCCATATGTACTTTAGTAACGTGTCTTGTGATTGCAAATTTACACCTAACATTAAAGACCTTTTTTTGAATTCTTGGGTGTAATCTTGCACATTTTGACCTTTAAGTTGTCTAAAGTTCTACCAATTCATGATGGATTTATACATATAATCTAGATGGTAGAATTGTCTTTTAATTGCAGCAATGAAATCATACCAAGAAATTGATATCTTACCCTGTTTTTTTTATCTCCTCTTGTGTCTTTTATTCCCACCATATTAATGTTGCACCCTCCATCCTCAAGGAAGCTAACTAAATCTTTATGTAATCCTCTTGAAGGTTTTGAATTATGCAATAGACCTTCAGCTAATGAATCCAATTATCAAGCTTCTTTGCATTCACTTCACCATTATACATGGGCAGTTCAAATTTAACATCAAGTTTTAGCAAGGGTGATTTACCAGCTCCTTTTGGGGTATGTTGATGAGTATGAGTAAGGTTTGTGTTAGTGGAAGAGGGTGAAGATGCCTGTGAAGAAGAAGATGAAGAAGATGGTGGAGAGGGTGGAGGTTTACCTCCATTTCTATTATCTCCTCCTCCTGAAGAACCTTCTCCTTTGGGAGGTTTGAAGCTTTCACCCTGTAGCCTAGTATTCCTCTCTTCATAGAGGACCTTCACCATCTTTGTCATATCAAGTAAAGCCTTCCTGAAGACCTTGTCATCATCTGTCATTGTAGGCCCTCCTTCATGAGACATGCTCACTGGAGGCTCAACTGCGATGAAGAACTGGTGTTGGAGATTGTGGCAACCTTGTCATCCTTCCCTTTGAACCAACTTTAGGGATTTCAAGCAATTTCCCTTCTCTTTTGAGTTTTAACCTTGTAAGCATGGCATAAAATTTCAAAACAGTTAAATCCTTCTTGCACAAATAAAAGCAAGAGTTATGATACCAAACTTGATCTGATTAAGAATATTAGTTTTGCTGCGCTAAAATTCCTTTTCAGATTATATTAAATATGCTTAAGGATTTGTGAGATTGTTTGCAAGTTAAAACATGGGTTTTTGAGTGTCTTAATGTAATTTTTATGTGCCAATTAACATAAACAAATGACCGAACAACAAAAAATGAAAGAAATTAACATCACCATAAACAATATCACAAAAACACATGATGAAGGAGTACACCACTCCTAGGCTACATCTCCTTGGTCCAACTTCCAATGGCTTGGCCCTCTCTATTATGCTAAAAAATGTGAATACATTAGTTTACAATTCTCATAATGCTCTGAAACTTGTTCCAATGGATCCAGAATGTCCACAAATTCTTGTGTAGCTTCTTTCTGCTCCTGATTTGGTAAAAAACTAAAGAAGTTATGGCCTTTCCCAATCTTCTGCTAATCACACCACAAATTCACCAAAATCTGGCATCATCCTACAATTTCGCTCGCAATGCGCACTAACAAAGTGACAATTTCATAGAAAACTAGGTGAAATTGTCAGCTAGTTAAAAAGATCGCTAACGCTTAATTTTTGAAAAATGAAGCCACGTGGGGGGGGGAATGTGTCCGGGGGCTAACGCCAATGACCCTCCCCCGCTAGCTAGGCCCCCACTCCTCTGTCGCAATGGTCACACGAGGAGTTAACTGTAACTATAACCATGGGATGGCCTGCTCCTCTGAACAACACAGTCATCATAATTCAAATAGAACTCGCCAACATGTATAGTTAAGAACCATGTCGCATGGTTTGTTGGTGAGGCCTTTGTATTGGTGTTGGGAGGTCATGGTTTAACCCCCATTGCCTCAGCCTAGAATATAGCCAAATTTTTTATGGCCTACTGGGTTGCCACATGGAAGCCTCCAGTTCGGCCATGTGTCAGTCTGTGGTTGGCCACAACTTTAAGCAATCAAAACCATTGAAATCTGACCAATAGGTGAATGCAACTTATCACAATATCATTCGACGAGGAGCCCATTGACCAAGCCAATGTCCACACACCCTGCCCAATTAGTGCCACATTAGTAGTACAGACTGTTGACTGGGCTGTCCTTTTTTTTTTAAATTCCCATGTTTGGGAAAGTGGACATAAATTGTTTTTGGATTCATATGGAATCTGTTTAGCGTGAAATGAGTTGCACCAGATTCATGATGACGAGGACTATGCAGTCGTTTAGGTTCCACGCCAATCTAAAAACTTTGAATTTTGAGCTATTTTTTGAGCACCTAATCACCAATTGTGCATGCACTAAAACATCTAGAAACATTACTTTCTAGGAAGAAAATTTGTGTTGATGTCTGAACATGGAGGATTGATATAACTATTTGACCAACCCAATTTCAATTCCAATAAATCCAAATGGCTGGCTCTTATTAGAAAATTTGATATTGAGGTAAAGTACATTAAAGAAAAGGAGAACAAGGTAGAAGGTGCACTTAGTATAGGTCTGCAAGTAGCTCATTTGGAAGCCATAAGCACTTGCACTTTTGACATTAAATAAAGGATCAAGGATGCACTACAACACAATGACAAATTTCAACATGTAAATTTTTTTAGAGAAAGAACCAGAAGGAGCATGTAGCAAGGTTTACAATACGAGAAAGAAAAATATGTTGTTGTTTAGGGACATATGATATGTACATTATGTTTTCTACTTGAAGAAGCTCATAATGGATGACTTTCATAAAATACCTTACTCTAGTCATTTTGGTTATTAGAAAATAACAACCATGTGTTGAAATATGTAACTAGGTTTGATCTTCATAATGACATATGTAATTGTGATATTATGTATTTAATGAAAAGAGAAAAATAATTTTATTATTTGTATTCTTAAGGCATGAGTTTCATGCTCAAGGGAATTTTATTTTTAGGAAAAGCACCCATTGAGTGCTTTTAGGTTTGTCATAAAGTCAATTTAGTCACTGTCATGTATTGAAGCCCCATTTGGGAATACTACATATTGTAAAGAAACATTTATTGAGTTAAAAAAAAAAGTCAAAAGACCCTCCAATACCTTGTCATGGCACAAAGATCAAGTCAGCCTACATGAAGGGACAAGTCAAACTCAAGATAGCAATTCGTACCCCTCACAAGCCTATAAATAAGAAGGAATTTGACCTCATTTGCACACTCACTCAAGCAAATTCAATCTCCTCAAGATAGAAGATGGAAAAGGAAGAAGAAGAAGAAGAAGATCAAGATTGATTTTTTTGGGCTTCTCTCTCTCTCTCTCTCTCTTTCATTAGGGTTTCTATAGTTTCTGGGCTAGACAAAATTATGAAGCTGCATCGAAGTTATGAAGCTACAAGATAAAATTTGTGAAGCTGCAAGGTTGAAGCTGTGAAGCTGCAAGGTTGAAGTTGTGAAGTTGCAAGTGCAACACCCCCTCCTCCCAGGTCCACCCATGAAACTTGCCAACCGGGGTAAACATGTGACGAGAGAGGCTACTATAAGGGATTCAACTTCCTTGGTGACCTTAAGGAAATGGAAATGATGAAACATATCAAACAAACCCATCCACACCAACAACAACACCTTTTGGAGACATGTCAGCCACTCATACATCCTGTCCCTGAGTCCCACTGATGTTTTAAGCCTTTTAACCATTGGTCTCTCTCATGCTATAGACATGACAACATCGAGCAATCTAAAATCTCTCTCATATGGCTATGTGCCTGTGACTGTGGAATTTTCTTAGCAGACTTGTGTCAGCGACCCCGAGATTTGAGCCACTTTCTAGCCCAGAATCTCGACTTCTTATGAGAACTTGATACAACCTTTAGAATCCATCAAAAACATGATACCAATCTTGATAAATTAAAAAAAACCTTTGGACTAGGCTTGAGCATCCATAACCGGGACTAACATTCTCTTCAAACACTTGGCATCAATGTAACCTACAGGTCTAGGATACAAGACAGAGCATAAATGACTGAAAGAACTTATGAAACATAACCAAAAGTATCACCTCCTTCTCCATTGAACTATTATATCATCAATTAGGTCTTGCATCCATCCATTTAACAATTACAAGTAAATACATGAAATAACCATATCATGAACCAGTCATTTAACCATGCTTATAACCAACATAAAACCATATAAATATCAGATATTTGACAACCATTAAATCCACATATAAACTAGTGTGAAAGAAAGAGAACTTAGCTTTCATTAATCATAGGAAAATCTGACCAGGTTCAAGACTTCTACGCACCACCTGACCGTAGACATGGCTAGACCAAATCTCTCTTTCAGCCTGTCACCCCCATGCCATATTCCAAGCATGAATGTGGGATCTCATAGAACAACCAATCCAAGAGAACCCAAGGGAATCCAAAGGTTAAACCACCTCCACCCTCACCAAACTGTGATCACACCAAAATTGATGCTCTGATCACAACCAAACTGAACATGGAATGCCATCTGAAATCCATCGCTATCCTTGAGGAATTTTTGGTCTCCTTGTCTCTTAGGCTTTACCGAAATCCAATCCTAGATCACTAGGCCCTAAACCGAGACGAGTCTCTCAGGCTTTACCGTAATCCAAACCCGGATCACTAGGCCCAAAACCAAGACTTCTACCTTAGGGTTTAACGTGTATCCCACCAAAATTGGTCAAGGGATTCCTATTCCTTTGGGAATGAACCTTGACACCACCTCCACCCCAGATTCTGAAATACATCCAGCAAAACAAAGATCAACACTGAAATAAACGTCAAAACACCATGACATCCAGAAAAAAGGTAAGGCTAGGATGAAAACCACTATCATAACCCGACAATACCATGCCACTGACAACAAGAGAACCATACACCAACATGCAAAGACAGGCATGTCCAAACCAACTAGGAAATCACACATGAAAAAGGTTACCTACAAGTATTCCTGCTGAATTTGCTTGATCCCTACTCTTCTTCCTTGATCCTTACTTTCCTTTCCTTGATTTTCCTTCCTTGATCCAAAGCTAGAGTGCTCCAAGAAAACTGTAAGTGAACAAGAGTGAGTGAGAGAGAGAGAGAATAATGAGAGATCTCCAAACTTGAACGAACAAAAGGTTACCAATTGATCCTTAGAAGGATTTTTATTAATGGGGCATCTATTTTCTTCATTCTCCATTATTTTCCTTCAATTTCCTCCTCACATGCAATCTATGACCTTTCACCTTACTATCCTACAAATTTCCTTTATTTTCATAAATAAATGTGCCAAAAATGACTTTTTGCCTCTTAATATCTTTGCCTTTTCATTTTCCAATTTTCCTTATTCAAAATGCACATCCCGTTATTCCCAGTAGGATATGTTTTCCCAACATTCATCTTGGAACCCTTAACCGTGGTATTAGTTTTCCTTTATTAACTTCTATTACATGGAATTTTCACCAAGGATGTTACAGAACCCTCCCCCTTAGGGAACACTATCCTCGGTGTTAAACCACACCAAGACCTCTAGCAAAATCATTGAAAAGCAAAAATAATTCCCATGGAGCTTTATAACTTAGCTCGATGTAGTATTTACAATGAAAGACCTGCTCAAAAGCAAAACATCGTGACAACATGACAATATAACAACCATAATATCATGACACCCATATCGCTTATTGGAGCTTTATAAATTAACTCATGGCGATATTTACATTAGTATACATATACATACATATATCATAACATTAGAAAAACATATGCCGAACATATACCAACATCCAACCAAAACTGCTTTGCTTGAACCGACAAACAATGAAGGTTAAAGGGCCCACATTTGATTCATCATCTCCCACGTAGATTCTTCAGGCCCAAAGTTGCTTCCACTACACTTTAACTTGCTCTATGGCTCTGTTCCTGAGCATGAGATGTTTCCGCTGCAATATGCACTGAGGTTTTGGTTGGAACTCTCCTTCTTGCTCCACTTGCAATATAGACCAATCAATAACATGATTAACATCCTTTATATACTTCTTAAGTAATGAAATATGGAAAACATCATGGTCTTTCACTGTTGGAAGTAGTGCAACTCGATATGCCACTAGTCCAATCCTCTCAAGGATCTTAAAAGGCTCGCAATACCGTGGTGCCAACTTGGCACATCAACCAATCCTAAAAGAGAATTTCTTGGGCTTGATGGATAAATACAAATGCTCCTCAACCTAAAACTTCTTGAACACCCTATGCTGGTCCGCATAACTCTTATGTCTATCTTTTGATGCCTTTAGATTCTTCTTTATAACCTGCATTTCCTACTCCATGACTGCCAACATATCTAGTCCAATGAGTACCCTATTCACTAGATCACTCCAACTGATGGGAGTTTTGCAACTCCATCCATACGATGCCTCAAAAGGACTCATCCTCAATGAATCCTAATAACCATTGTTGTATGCGAACTCAACCAATGGAAGATACTCCTCCCATTTTTTTTGTTTGTTCATCACATACATCCTCAACATATCATCTAGGATCATGTTGGCCCTCTCTATATATCCATTTGTATGAAAATGATAAGTTGTACTAAAGGCGAACTCTATGCCCAATCCTACATATAGCTCCTTCCAAAACTTGGAAGTGAAATTTGCATCCCTATTCGACACAATCTTCTTTGGAACACCATGCAGCCTCACTATCTCTTTGATGAACACTTGTGCTACCTCACTAGCTAAATATGTAGTCTTTACTGGAATGAAGTGAGTAACCTTTCTCAACATGTCAACCATGACCATAATAGAATCATGTTGCTTTACTGTCCTTGGAAGACCTGTAATGAAATCCATTGAAATGACCTCCCATTTCCATTCTGGAATCACTATAGGTTGTAGTAAACCACCTAGATGATTACATTTTGCCTTGAACTACTAATAATCTATACTTCTAGCCATGAACTCTGCCACTTCCTTCTTTCGATTCGACCAACAATAGAACTTATTCACTACCTTCAATGTCTTCTGATATCCTGGATGACCCGAGTATGGCTTGAAATGAAACTCCCTCAAGATAAGTTTCTTGAGTTCACTGCAATTCAGCACATAGATCTTGTCTCTAAATCTCACTAAACCATCTACCGTGAGGTGATAGTGTGCATCCTGATCACCTATACATGCACCTCTACCTACACTTGGACCTATGCCTGTGTTGTGCTATAACTTGTGCATGATCTCCATGTATTTGTCATCCCACTGTCCTACCTGCAACATCCTATCCTATAACTCTCTCCCATAAGAGCTCATAGATGCTATATGATTTACTTGTACCTTCCTGCTAAGAGAATCCACAACCCGGTTATCCTTCCCTTTGATGTATCTAATCTCCAAGTCAAACTCACTAAAGGTAGCCAACCATATAGCTTGCTTGACATTTAGATTGGGTTGATCAAACCAATACCTAAATCCATTGAGATTGCTCATAAATGTAAACCTCATGCAAAGATGATAATGTCTCCACATCTTCAATGCATGTATAATTTCTACTAGCTCAAGATCATGTGTCGAGTAGTTCTGCTCGTGCTCATTTAGTTTTTGTGTCTCACCGCATAGTACCTGTCCTTCTTGCATGAGAACTCCTCCAAGTCCTCTCTTGAAAGCATATGTACACACTACAAAATCCTTGTCCGGATCTGCAATCTTTAGCACTAGTGCATGTGTCAACAACTGATTAAGCTGCTCAAAACTAGCCTCATATTCTTCTATCCATTCAAACTTCTTACCTTTCTGCTACAATGATGTGATAAGATATGCAATGTGTGAGAAGTTCCGGATGAACCTCTTGTAGTAACCTACCAATCCCATAAAATGATCTCACCTCATCCACACTCTTAGGAGTTTCCCACTCCATGATGGCCCTTATCTTTTGTGGATTTACGCTTATGCCATCCTTGGAGACAACATGCCCTAAGTAATGTACCTCATTCTTAAATAAGATGCACTTTCTAAGTTTAGCATATAGCTAATGCTCTCTTAGAAATTTTAACACTGATGCTAAATGATTGGCATGTTCTTCCTCATTCCTAGAATTTACCAATATGTCATCAATGAATACAATAACAAACTTGTCCAGATAAGGATGCAACACAGTATTCATAAAACACATAAATGTTGCTGGATCATTAGTCAAACCAAATGGAAAAAAACAACAAACTCAGAATGCCCATACCTGGTCCTAAACATAACTTGAAGATATCCTCTTCCTTGATGCGTAACCTGATTGTATCTCGATCTCAAGTTGATCTTGGAGAACAATGTTTCTCCCTTCAATTGATCAAACAAATCATCGATCCTCAGAAATGGGTACCTGTTCTTAATTTTTACTTTGTTCAGCTGCCTATAGTCAATGCACAATCTGAGAGTACCATCTTTCTTCTTCATGAACAACACTGGTGCACCCCAACGCAAAACACTTGGCCTAATGTACCCCTTGTCCAACATTTCCTTCAACTGCAACTTTAACTCAACCAACTTTGGTGTGTTCATCCTGTAAGGTGCTTTTGATTCTGTGGCTTCCCCTGGCACCATATCAATAGAAAAGTATACCTCTCTATGAGGTGGAAACTTTGTAATGTCCTCAAGGAATACATCCTGAAACTGCTGCAAAACTGGGTACCATCTTAAAACATCTATATCCTCAACCTCCTTACCCTTGTCACTAGAAATGTGTATTGCAAACATCACACAACCTTTTCTACAACTACACTTAGCGTGCATAGCAGTAACCATCCTCACTGATGTAGTCTTCTTCTTCCTGTACAAAGTCCTCTTTTCCCCACTATCCTCTACATACTCAATGGCCTTGTCAAA